>VZTO01022546.1:0-147109 GCA_013400615.1 Syrrhaptes paradoxus
CTTCCAACAGATATCAGGGTGATATCAGATCTATGACATATTGACTAAAATTAACGACAGAGTTCCTTGCAGGAATAGTAGGCTTATTTCTGGGACAGATTTCTGGTTTATTTTCCCAAGAAATTTCCCATTTCTGACAGACAAGGTGCCAGGGGGTCAGGAGTCTGACATTCCATTTTCAGGCTTTCATTGTGAATGCACCATCGGGCTCTCAGATCTTCTTCCAGTACCGGACCCTCAAAACTTTAAAAAGTCTTTGGTGGGAGTCCATCCTGTGTCCTGCTCACAGCGCCTCAATGCTGATAACTCCCTGGAATGACAGTCTAATACTGATGAACACAGCGTGAAGGTAATGTTTACCTGAGCATTTAGATTTTGCAGAGTGCAGAAAACCAGGTCATACCGAGATTTTTTAAAAGTAAACTTTGTTACCCAACCCACCCCTTACATTTCGCCGGAGCAGGCTCCGTCCTTGCTGAGTAGTGACCCCTTAAGGAAAAACCTAGCTACTGCCGCCAGTAATTCCTCCCCATCGCCATCTGTTCTTCCGTGAGATCTGCTTTCTCACCCCGCCCTGCCTGGGGCTTATTTCCTCATGTTCGGTTCAGCAGATTTAAGAAAGGATGTCATAACGCCGTGTATCAAGAAATCCAAAATGTTGCTCAAATGCAGCGTGCAGCACGCATCCTCTCTAGCTTTTTGTGTCAAGAAATGTGCCCATGTTTGGTCTTTTTTTCCCCTCATGATTTGATTTGTTCACTGATGCTCTATCATCAGGCCACTTAGGAAGTCTGGTTTTTTGCCTTATTGTTTTGCAGTCAGTGTTGTTCACTCCTCTTATTTTACCATAGAGACAGAACTTACATGAGCATTGGGGTTTTTTTTCTGTTTGTTTCAAAGTCCAAATGCTGAAAACCTAGTATAACTGGTTAACCAGTGCTTTCTCCAAAACCTTCTTGCTCCAGGATAGTATCCTGAAAAAAATCGAACCCTAAAATTGAGCCCTATAACTTGAGACCACAGAAGGTGAGGAACTCAGTGTATGTTGGGCTTTGAGTGTTTTGTCTTTTTCAGGCCTGACTCACAAAGATTTTTTTTAATGTTTTCAATCAAACAATACTGAAAAACAATTCTATGGCATCGTTTGTGCATGGTAAACCTTGTAAAGGTTTTTTTGCAGCCTAAGAGACATGCGTAACAGTCTGCTCAAGAGAATGACTAAGAACTGCTAAGTAGCAAACCTTCAATTGTGAGATGTCAAATAGATTGTGCAGATCGTTTCCACGACTTCTCAGAGTACTGTGTTTCCCACGTAATGGTCTAAGTGGATGTCAGTGCAGATAATGGTTATCTGCACCAGCAGGGAATACGGCTCAGGTTAGCTGGTTAACCATATAGACAGATTCTTGAAGTTTTCCAGAGAATGGCGGAGTTCAGTTTGGTGTATTTACACTGTTGTTACCAGTTACTTCAAGCTGTATCGGGTATGGCTGTACCGGGTACAGTTTTGCCTCTGAACTGCAGCGAGTCTTTACCTGACCAAGGCTCAGTTACAAGATCTGTCTCTGAGACCAGCCCCTTGAGAGGATACGAAAGTAGGAACGGACCCACACTTCCAATATGGACTGTAAGTGCGACCTCCCCGGGGAGGATCCCCTTGCAAAGCACCAGGTGCGGGAGCGTGCGCTTGCCTTGTAAATCCCCCTTCCCTCGAGCATCCGCCGCCGCCGCCGAGGCTGGGGGGGGGGGGGCTGGGGCATCGCCGGTAACCGCACAGGAAGCCGCAGCTTAAGCAGGTGCGTAAGCGGGATCACACAAAGCACCCTGAGGAGCCACCGCACCCGCGTCTCGCTCTCTCCCACCCCCTGACGCCGCGCGGCGGCCACCCGCAGCCCCCGGGCAGACCTCTCGCCTATTCCCCGCAGCATGTCCGCACGTCGTGCGGCGGCGGAGCTACCCGCCCTCGCGACGACCCGGGAGTTCTGCCGATCGGCTGGGCGGCATCAGGCTGCAACACCCGCCCCGTCCTGTCCTGCCCTGCCCTGCCCTGCCCCGCCCCGCCCCGGCCGCGGGNGAGGGAGGGGGGTGAAGGGGAAAAAAAAAAGGCTTGGAGAGGAGTTTCCAAAAACTTCCAAGGAACTTGCTGCTCCAAGTCCCAGGCGGCGGCGGCGGGCAGGAACGATGCTGGAGCCTCGGGCGCCCCGAGAGCCAGCAGCGGCCGCGACAGCGACGGAGGGGGCGGCTGCAGGGACGGCGGCGGCGGCGCAGAGCGCGGTAGCTGCCGGATCCGGGATAGCCGAGAAGAAAAAAGACGGCAATGGCAGGAAGGGGAGGAAGGGCAAAGGGCCCAGCAAGAAGCCCCCTTCGCCGGAGGAGGGCGAGGCGCCTGGGTCCGCCACAGGTAAGTCTGTCGGCAGGTGCGGAGGCCGCCCTGCGCGGACCTACCGCGCCCTTCCCGCACCCGCGGGACCGCGCGCACCGGCCGCATCCCGCCGCCGCCTGCTCGGCCCGGCCCGGCGCGGTGCGGTGCGGTGCGCGCTGAGCGGCGGCGGCAGCGGTTCGCCGAGCTGCCCCGGGCCCGCAGAGCGGCGGAGGCGGTGGCGCTGCCGGGAGCCCCTCAGCTGTCTGACCGCCGACCGGTCTGCCGCCCTCCCTCCCACCGACCCCGAAACTGTAAGCGGCTCTCGGCCAGCTGTTGCTCTTTCCTTTTTTTTTTTTTTTTNTTTCCTAATTCTTTTATTTTCTTTTTTTTTTTTTTTGGAGGGTATAGGACTGCCTCTCCTATTACAAATACGTTTTCTGTCCCTTCCTTTTCCCAGCAATCACTTAACTGAGTTGAACAGATGCAAACTTTCGTGTGGGATATTTTGCCTAAACTTGCAGCTATTTGCTCAAGGATGATCAGAGAGGACCTTTCGCTTGCTTAGCAGCACGTGTTGTTTCTCTAATGCCACCCCAGCATTAAGTTCAAGGATTTGTGCCAGTGATATCCTTGTCCTTTTAAGTGTCCACAGAGGCAGGACTCTATGAATTGACCCAAAGGTAAGGGTCACAGTTAAGCATGCTGCCTGACTTGCCGTCGTGATTTATTTCTATCAGCCAAACAGCCCAAGTAAGATTAAGACTCCTAGTGCTGTGCAGACACATATGAGCACACGACGCTTTTCCTAGAGAGCTTGTGTGATGCCACCTAGTTTATCAGAAAGCCTAGTGGCACTTACACATTCATTTAGCCTTTTTTGCTATAGCAGTGTGTAGCTGAAGTTATTGGTTAGTTTCTTTGAATTCTTGATGGGAAATTGTTTTAAAAGAAGTATATGAAAAGCAAAGTCAGCTGGATGATTTGGGCTTTTTTTTTTTTTTTTTTTTTTTTTTTTNTGCCCCCCAACCAAATAAACAGAAAGCCCAGAAGGGTAAAACTTTCTAAATATACCTACATTAACTTTGTTTAGTGCATCATGGCCAACATGATGCTGCTGTAGACTTTAATCATCAGCCCTCAGGGAGGGCATGTGTGATTCAGCAGCAGCAGGAGGTATCCCTTTGGGCTAGTAATCTTTACAAACTAGCACTGTCCATTGCATTCCCTTCTTCTCTATGTCTCTTGGAGACACAGCTAAACAACTTCTGCTCAGGAGAGGGTGTAAATGAGTGTCAGGTACAACAGGGGAGATTTCCCTTGTTATGCCGAGCAAGGGACAAACTTCCCTTTTGACCTCCTTTCCCTCTCTTACTCTACTGGGTTTTTATAATGCTGCTTGCCGTTACACTGTGTAAAAATTGTGAGCATCTCTTGCTAAAACTAACTGCCTCCTGGAACATTAAAACCTCTGGCAAACTTACCCGCGACAGCTGGGCTGTTTTAAGTGTTTGGGGGGTTTTTTGTTTGTTTTTGTGGTTGACATAGAAAACAGAGACAGTGACATGTTGGAGGATTTGTGACAGGAAAGCTCTGTAGAGGATGTGTGAAGGAGACAAACACTTTCTGACTGTGCACACCTCAGAGTCCCGTAGTGTCCCATCCAATTCTTGTAAGGGAGTTTTCTTTTTACTGCTCTATGGATAGTGTTCCGTCTTCAGTGGAGCAGGATTGCTGCAGTGGAGGAGCTGAGACAGCCTCAGGAAGCTGGGGCCAGCTCTGCACGGGATGTGGGAGACTCCTCGCACCTTGGGCTGGGCATTTATGCCAGTGCTGAGGGAGCAGGAAAAGGAGCTGTGAACCGGAGTGGATAATTTTTGAGTAATTTGCAAAGATGATCTTCTTTCTCTGGTGGGGGGAGCCAGAGTAACAGTCTGGAGGATCCATACATGTATATATCACCTAAAGTTTAGGTATCCTTATGTATTTAATTCCCACTTCTGATGCTGTGTTCTGATCATGTCTGCCATGGTGAGAGTTTTATCTGAAAATCTGCAAGGTCGCAAGTATTGATTGAGGTTGATCAAGTCGAGGTTGGTCAGACATTGCCTAGCTCCTAAGGCTTTGCTAAAACCAAGCCAAAATATGTCAGTGTTTGAACCAGAAAAAGTCCATTTTCATGGCAAGTGCTTACCTCAATTCTCCAAAGTGCCAGTATGTTATTGTTGGTATGAAAGAGTACCACCTTCATCCACACCGGACATTACTAGTCAAAAGTTTCCTCTGTGGGTAAGAACTGAGCATTCTTCTATCTTATGTAATTAAAATCCCACTCCTTCCAAGATGAGTGTGTATGGCAGGGTAATTCACATGTGTTGATAATCCATGTAGTGTTTGCAGGTACATTATCTAATAGGAGAATGAAATACAGCATAAGACATCACTGTACACTTGACTCACAATCAAATAATGTATTGCTTGACTTTGACTTTGCTTGACTCACAATCAAATAATGTACTTGCAATGTTAGATTTATAAATTTTATGTAATCTGTTACTTAAGGATATCTTCTGTCTTGGGAGGCACTTGTAACAGAAACTGGTCTTTCAGAAGAGAAAATGCACATAGATTGGTTAAAGTAAAAATGTAGTGAGAGCAGTTTTACCTTTCATGCAATGGGCTTTTATTCTCTCTATTCAAGCATAGCAGAGTTGAATAAATGACTTGGCTACACATGTTGATTAACAGTACTTACTAGAAATGGTATGAAGAGAAGGCCTTCTGACTTTGGTGGGACCATGATTTCTCCTTTCCACTAATACAGTTTTGCAGTCGTACCTGACGGTCAGTTGGTGTGTTTAGGACATGCAGTCTGAGAGGTCATGAAAGTTTTGATTTTCAGTTACCTGCTTTCTTAAACTGAATTATGTCAGGATTGTCATCTTCTCAGCTCTGTTCTCTTCTGTCAGTAGTTTGCATAGGCTAGTGCTATTCCTTCCATCTGAAAAACAGCAGCTTGCAGCCAGTCATCAGTTTTAAGGTCTGTGCACAAGCACAGAAGTCCTTAGCAGATCTTGAGGTTTTTGTTTTGTCCTGTTTTTTCTGGTTGTAGCTTCTCTCAGCTTAGTTCGCTTTTGACTGCCAAAGTATATTGCACATCCCTTCAATCTGGGGTCTGGAAGCATTGTCTTTCTTATTGGTAACATATCACTAGGTTGAGAATCAGATTTATTATTTGGGAAAAAAAATATGAGAAAATGTTTCTTTACTATATTCTGTCATAACTTATTTGGGAACTCCAGAATTACTGTTGGAGAATAAAATTAGAGAGTTACTGAAAAAAAACCTGAGCATGTTTGGCCTTCTCTGCTGAGCTGCACAGTGATAATGCAGAAAACAACATCTTCATGTTTTCCGTTGCCCAGGTGTAAACTGGGCTCTATTACAAAATTTTGGGGAAGCCCATGTTGCTATGGTTTCTTTGTCACTAAAACTGTGTAGAAGAACATTTACCCCAACCCATACACACACTTCAGGTGGTCTTGAACAAACTGATTCAGCCTGGCTTGTGTCAAGTCCAGAGCAATTGTATCTTCCTTCAGAAGGGCACTCTGGGCAGTGATAAATACAGCGGGTGGAGAACTGAGGAGAGACTATTGGAAATGGACAGAAGCTTACACCTTTTCTCCAAGTGATTTCACTGAACTGTTACGCCAACTGAGCATGCAGATAAGTTCAACAAATCTGCCAGCAGGGCTTCCTAGGGCATCGCCAGCACACTGAGACTACACCCAGCCTGGGCAGAGAATTCAAATGCAGGGAAGCTGAGGGTGTTAAGCAAGGTCTCCAGACCTTCCCCTCACAGAGGTGCTGCTCCTGACTCAGGGTACTGTTACAGCAGAAGCAAGGAGGCTGAGACTGGGCTCACTGTGTCAGCCCTTGAACCTTCTGCTAGCCCAACCTTAGTGTTGGACTACATAAAGTGGTGCTAGTGAACTGAAAGAAGGGAATCAGCCCAGGAAAAATCTCTCTGTGGAAGAACTGTGTTTTGATAAATAAGGTGGTGTACCAGGACGTCTGCTGCCCAGCCCCTTTGTCAAGTGTTTGCAGATGTCTCGGAGAATGTAAGTTTTCAGGTGGTTTCTGCTTAGCAGAGAAGATGAGAGAGAGGCTGTTGGGCTTGAAAGGATAAAGTGTGAGAAGACATGAAGTATTTCAGAGAAAAACACCTTGATGGGTGCAAAGGCTGATGGTGCTGTTGGAGCAGCGAACGGTGTGGCTATGGGTTATGTCAACCACTCTAGTTCAGTAGCAGTGTTAGGAAGGGCAAGACTTTGAAAGAATCTGGTGCAGAAATAAAAAGTTGGCAGGGGGAGAGGGAAGAACAGCAAAGATGAGTCCTAATCATCATTTCAGTGAGGTGACTCCAGCAGCATTGTTCTGAATACATCTGCACTTGCAGAGTCCACAAGAGGGAGGCTGTGGTCATTGACACATAAAATAAGTACTTCCTGGGGAGAAATTTAATTTAGAATTGGATAAAATGACAGAGATTTGAGACTACATGACAAAATAAACATCACAAAGTTCAGATAAGATGAGTGTGACTGAGCATCATCTTTGACTGCATCCTGGTAGCAGACTTGGTTGACAGAGAAAGAAGTGGTTTTGATCATATTAAAGACCAAATTGCAGGTCAGGGCTTGGTTGGGAGGATTAGAGCACAGTCTGAGGCTTGCAAAGTTTAAATTTATAATATTCATAAAGAGAGGTCAGCAGGTAGGTCAATATTTTAGCATGAATTGAAGAAAAGAGCCTTGGAGTTGGAATGAGAGCTTTGATTTCTGGTAAAACTTGCCAAATTCTAGAGGAAAACCATTGCTTAGAAGGAGTGACAACTTCTGGTGTTTCCAAGNCTCAGCTTAGTTCGCTTTTGACTGCCAAAGTATATTGCACATCCCTTCAATCTGGGGTCTGGAAGCATTGTCTTTCTTATTGGTAACATATCACTAGGTTGAGAATCAGATTTATTATTTGGGAAAAAAAATATGAGAAAATGTTTCTTTACTATATTCTGTCATAACTTATTTGGGAACTCCAGAATTACTGTTGGAGAATAAAATTAGAGAGTTACTGAAAAAAAACCTGAGCATGTTTGGCCTTCTCTGCTGAGCTGCACAGTGATAATGCAGAAAACAACATCTTCATGTTTTCCGTTGCCCAGGTGTAAACTGGGCTCTATTACAAAATTTTGGGGAAGCCCATGTTGCTATGGTTTCTTTGTCACTAAAACTGTGTAGAAGAACATTTACCCCAACCCATACACACACTTCAGGTGGTCTTGAACAAACTGATTCAGCCTGGCTTGTGTCAAGTCCAGAGCAATTGTATCTTCCTTCAGAAGGGCACTCTGGGCAGTGATAAATACAGCGGGTGGAGAACTGAGGAGAGACTATTGGAAATGGACAGAAGCTTACACCTTTTCTCCAAGTGATTTCACTGAACTGTTACGCCAACTGAGCATGCAGATAAGTTCAACAAATCTGCCAGCAGGGCTTCCTAGGGCATCGCCAGCACACTGAGACTACACCCAGCCTGGGCAGAGAATTCAAATGCAGGGAAGCTGAGGGTGTTAAGCAAGGTCTCCAGACCTTCCCCTCACAGAGGTGCTGCTCCTGACTCAGGGTACTGTTACAGCAGAAGCAAGGAGGCTGAGACTGGGCTCACTGTGTCAGCCCTTGAACCTTCTGCTAGCCCAACCTTAGTGTTGGACTACATAAAGTGGTGCTAGTGAACTGAAAGAAGGGAATCAGCCCAGGAAAAATCTCTCTGTGGAAGAACTGTGTTTTGATAAATAAGGTGGTGTACCAGGACGTCTGCTGCCCAGCCCCTTTGTCAAGTGTTTGCAGATGTCTCGGAGAATGTAAGTTTTCAGGTGGTTTCTGCTTAGCAGAGAAGATGAGAGAGAGGCTGTTGGGCTTGAAAGGATAAAGTGTGAGAAGACATGAAGTATTTCAGAGAAAAACACCTTGATGGGTGCAAAGGCTGATGGTGCTGTTGGAGCAGCGAACGGTGTGGCTATGGGTTATGTCAACCACTCTAGTTCAGTAGCAGTGTTAGGAAGGGCAAGACTTTGAAAGAATCTGGTGCAGAAATAAAAAGTTGGCAGGGGGAGAGGGAAGAACAGCAAAGATGAGTCCTAATCATCATTTCAGTGAGGTGACTCCAGCAGCATTGTTCTGAATACATCTGCACTTGCAGAGTCCACAAGAGGGAGGCTGTGGTCATTGACACATAAAATAAGTACTTCCTGGGGAGAAATTTAATTTAGAATTGGATAAAATGACAGAGATTTGAGACTACATGACAAAATAAACATCACAAAGTTCAGATAAGATGAGTGTGACTGAGCATCATCTTTGACTGCATCCTGGTAGCAGACTTGGTTGACAGAGAAAGAAGTGGTTTTGATCATATTAAAGACCAAATTGCAGGTCAGGGCTTGGTTGGGAGGATTAGAGCACAGTCTGAGGCTTGCAAAGTTTAAATTTATAATATTCATAAAGAGAGGTCAGCAGGTAGGTCAATATTTTAGCATGAATTGAAGAAAAGAGCCTTGGAGTTGGAATGAGAGCTTTGATTTCTGGTAAAGCTTGCCAAATTCTAGAGGAAAACCATTGCTTAGAAGGAGTGACAACTTCTGGTGTTTCCAAGCTGAAATATTTATGCACCACTGGTATGCCTGTGCATTTTAATGGGACAAAGGCCTCTCCACCTGTGTACAATACCTGAATGCTCCAAACATTCCACACAATCTTCTGAGCAATTTTGAGAATGAATCCTTTAAAAAGCATGCAAGTGTGCTCATGTTTTATGAATAAATGAGATTAGTCACCATTCAACCTTTTTTGACTTAACACTCCAAGTACTACTTGACTGTAGCCATGGGAATGCAAATAAAATTGTGAGGACATACCAGCACAGTTGTACAGTAAATACTGCATTTGTATAGAAAGACATTCCCCCTGTGAAATAAAACCAGAACCTGTTCTGAACTTTGTGTAAATACTGATAGCTGGGGAAGGCTGAACAAAATTTTTATCTTGGGTATAGAAATGCCAAGATCTGCTAAACTATGCAAGGATTTTAAAACACTAATCCCTGGCAAAGCTGAAGAGGTGAAACTCAGATCTCAGTTTGTCTATTTGCTGTTGTGGACTTCTCTGCTTGGATTTCTGGAAAGGCACTAAATGAAAAAGAAAAAAAAGTTGAATGAAACAGTTTGAAACAGCTCGCACAATTTTTATTAAAAAAAAAAATAAAACGGGGGGAATCCTGTGGAGCTGATTTTTCAGAATACTTCAGCACTCATTCTTTGGGGCAGCTCACTTCTCATCTCATCTACTGAATCAAACTCACTGGGTTTTCAAGAAAACTTTTTGGGTCCTCAGTTCATTAATGTCTAGCCACAAAAGTCACGGAGGAGTTACCAAGCATCTTTTACAACAGATGTTGGTACCTAAGTGGCAATTTGTTATTCTGAAAATAAGGGGAGCTAAGTGCTGAACTGTGGAAACCTTTCTTCTAAGTATCTCCCTTCAGTACTTGTAACCAAGAGCAAAACAGTGACGAACAATTGTGTCGCAGGGTGTCAGAAACTCTGGAAATGCTATAAATTCTTACCAAATCAGAGTTTTGTTAACAGTCCAAAAGTAACAAGAGTGAATGTGCCTTTAACAGTACTGATAGTTTATCATGTTCCGTTATGATACAAGAAAACAAACCAAGTGTCAATATTTTGTGTGAGTCATTCTGGCTGTGCAAAGCACGGCTTGAATGTGCGTGAAGGGTTTCAGTTAACCCTCTCAATTGCTCCCTCAAATACACGGAGCCCTGAAGTCGGCGAGAGGCGGGGGGAGGTCTTGTTCCCTTCCGAGAAGATTTACAGTGGAAAGCTTGCATTTGAAGTGACTATGGCGGTGTCGCGGCTGAGGCGGCGTGCAGCAGAGGCACAGCGCAGAAAGGGAACGCGTCCGGACTGCGGTGACTGCGTGCGGTGCTCACCGAGGCGTCTGTGGCAGTGCTGCTTTAAATATAATGAAAATAATCAAAATAATGATGAAAAGAAAAAAAAACAGTTGGTGACCTGAAAGGACAAGAAGAGGGGCTCCAGGAGCGGTGCCGGTGCCGCTGCCAGCGGCGGCCGCGAGAGGGTGCGGCGGGAGCGCGCTGCTGCCCGCGGCCTCGAGGCGGGTGTGGGAGAGGGAGCCCCGACCCCCCCGCACCTCTCCCTCCTCCAGCCCAGCGCGGGGGCGGCGGGGTAGCAGCTGCCCTCTGCCCCTGAGCTGCGGGTTTGAGGGCTGAGCCGTGTGGGAGACTTACGAGAATGTTTTTCAGTCCATTGGTTATGTAGGTACTTCGCTAATACCAAAGGGTGATGGGATGATAGCAACTTGGAAAGCAGCCTCCTGGAAATTAAGGGGGTGTGGGGGCCTGATAAATTGTGCTGAAGCTCAGTGGATGTGCAGGTAAAATGGCAGAGAAGCTGTGAGGGAGACTTAGGTCCTGGCAAACTCTCTGCTCTGAGCTCTTGCGTTACCAGTATGACATGGTCCAGTGTGAGGTCACAGGGATGTTCATGAGCATGCTTTTCTCCTCTTTTCCTTCATTCTTTCCTTTCTTCTTTTCCTCCTACACTCCCTCTCCCCCTTTCTTCTTCCCTTCGCTCCTCTTTTCCTTTATTTCCCCTCTCTCTTATTTCCTCCTTTCCATCTGTCATAGTTTTACAAAACACAGCCACTCCCTCCCCTTTCCCAAGGATGGGGGAGAGAAGTAAAGGGATAAAAGGAAAAGAGACTCATGGGTTGAGATAAGAGCAATTTCATCATTAAACAACAATAATATTGGAAATAATAATTATTATAATAATAGTAATATATGCAAATATATGAAAGGAGTGATACACAATGATACTGCTCACCACCTGATGACCAAGGCTCAGCCCGTTCCCAGCTAGTGATGCTGGGCAGGGAGAATCCCAAAACCATAATTCCAGAATGGAGATAAGAGCCTGAGTGTCTGAGATACTAAGATGACCCTGAGAGAAGGGTGACCCAGAGAGAGACAATCCAGAGCAAGAGAGAGAACTTTGGATAGAGTCTCACCTATATTCTGGGCATGACATGCATGATATGGAATATACCATTGGACAATTTGGGTCTCAGTCCTAAACCTAAGGTCGAATCCTAGGCCGGTAACTGAGGCTGTGCTCCCTCCCAGCTTCTGCTGCACCCGCAGACACTGGCACAGCAGAGAAGCTAAGAAGTCCTTAACTGTCCTGGCAGCAAGTGTAAACATCAGTATGTTATCAGCCTTCTTCTCAGCACAAATCCAAAACAAATCCTCTTACTAGCTACTACGAAGAAAGTTAACTCTGTCTCAGCTGAAACCAGGACACCATTCATTTATCCTGCTGTCCTTCTTTTATGCCTCCCTCCCTGACCTTTTCTTCCTCCATCCTTTTCTCCTTCCTTCCCTTTTTTTTTCCATCCTTGCCTCTTTCTCTCCCTTTCTCCCTCCCTTCTTTTCCTCCTTTTTTTTCCTCTTCCTCTCTTCCATCCATTTGTTCATCCTCCCGTCCTTCCCATCTGCTCTATTTCTGTTAATGGAGAAAAAACAACAAAGGGAAAATAAAGCAAGGTATTTCATATGGCACAGATAGGGATCTTTACTATAAGCTCTGTGTGGAGTAATCGCTAGTGTTTATTTGTGCACAGAATACTACCTGTGTCTGGTTTTGCATTTCTGGTTATGTAATATTCTGTGGGAGCATTAGATTTGGGGAGAAATCTACCACGTTATGTGGTTTGTTCACTGTGTACTATTTGACTCCTCTGACAAGGAGTGTACAGGCTTCACAGGTCAGGGAGGAAGAGAGAGTTGTTAATCCATTTGTAGCAGTTCACTTGGGAGCCTTTCCTCACTCCCTCAGTGCATTTCTTTCTCAAGTTTTATGAGCTGATGGTCCTTCCACCTCTGTAAGCAGGGGGAATCCAGGTCAGGCAGTTTGGGCTTGGCATTCAGCACTTGGACTCAGTCTGAGCCTTGCTCAATCCCTTTCTCCTGCATTAAGAGCCATGTCCTATGGCTAATGGTTAATCCCTTTGAAGACAGTTACAGAAGCATGAATGCATACTGGAGATGACTAAACAGAGTCCTGGTAACATCCAGTTGCAGAGGTGATTGATGGTGGTTGTTCCCACTGCCATCACTGCCAGAACAGTTAAATTTAAAATCCAATATTGGGAGACTATGTGCGTGTGTGGATGTGTGTATATGTGATATTTTAGCAGTATTGGTGGCTTCTACAGTGACAGACTCTTTAGTTTTCCTTTGGAGAAGTCCTCTGAACTTTGAAAGGAGAAAAATAGGTTGTTTGGTCCATGCTATATTGTACCTGTATATGAAACAGCACTGAAAACTGCTTGGAGCTATTGCATTATATTTGGAACTGATGCCAGTAAATGAAACAGGGCCTGTTATTCTGTGAATACATTTTTGTATGTATCCTGGAATTGTGCCAGATAAGCTGGTATTGTTTGTGTCATCATAGTCCTTCGAGGGCTAGCTGGAATCTGTATCCTTCAAATTCCCCTTTAAACTTGGAACAAGTTCAGTCTGAGAGCAAGCTCCTATTGTCTAGGAGCCTACAGTCTACGTGTGTCCAAGGTGACACTGGATCAGAGTCTGATCCCAGCACAGAAATTAAGTCCCTTGTGTCTCAGTCTAACCTCTTTCTTCAAACCAACCTGTTTCCCCATGTATGACCATTCTAGAGATAAGAATAACATACATTTAGCACAAGCCTGTCTCTTGCCTTGTTTGTTGGTGTGCAAAAAATATACCTTTCCCTTTGTTCGAAGGGGTTTCCTGGAGGGCACTGTACATTGTTGATGTATCTATTGCAGAGGGTACAAAAAGTTGTGGAGTCTTTTTAGATACTGTGCACATTGCTGTCCTGCTGGTCCTGTGCAGCCAGCTCTGTGGCAGGAGCCATTTCCAGAGGGAGGATACGGGTATGAAGTGCATCAGGGAAGATGTCAGTTGTGCCAGATGTGCATGTTCAGGGAGTCTCACTGGTGGGATTCAAGAGACCCTCAGAGAGAAGGTGGTGTAAGGAAAATATTCCAGCAGGCTGATTGCAAGGCCAGTATGTCCCATTGCAAGAACAGAAAAGAAACGTCCCACGTAGAGCGTTCCCCCTTCAGTGGGAGCAATATGACCTGTAAAAACTGTGTCCCAGAGTAGCCAGAGCCTCCTTCTTGTACTTCTGCAGTGAACCACACTAACTTTGCACATGTGGCCTGATTTTCTCAAGAGAAGTTACTTGTGGAGAAGTTAACTGAGCTTTTGAAAAGAAACCTGAAAACATGCTAGGTGGACCTGCTCTTGGAAGGGGTGGACTGGAAATGCAGAGGTATAAAGTGCACTGTGAAGAGCATATTCTCTGTGGGAGCTCTAGAGAATGAACGCAGCTGTCAGTGCACTGGTTGGGTTTGTTTAAAGGAACTGATCTTAAGAGTGAAGGCAGTGATGCAGAGGAAGGACTTGCCTGGGCGTGTGGAGGATTTCTGTCACTCAGCATAAGAGGTGAGGACTAGTATCTTTTTTTGAAAGATATGCTATAGTTCAACCAAAAGCTATGGTATGAATGCAGAAATTATGGGTTGAGGTTTTTTCTGTGTGTCAGGCTTCTAGTCCAACCTTCTGAGCAAGTTATTGCCAGACGTCACATTGTAGATTCCAGCAGTCCTGGCCTTGTCATTTTTTCTGTTGATACATTTTTATTTAAATATGACTTTTTCTTAAGCATGTTGTGCATGGCATGTGAGAAGGTGCTGCAAGTGTATGAAAGGCTAAGTGTAAATGCTGGATGACAAAATGAACTGTGGGGAAAATAAATTGATTGTCAATGAAAATGAAACTGGTGTTGAACACAGGTTTTTCTGGCTGTGTGAAGTGCCAGCCAGGTCAGAAATTGGAAAACTATTTTAGTGCAATAATTGGGGCCGTGGGGGGCGGGATTTTAAAATAAGGTCAGAGGGGGGGTTTAAAATAGGTATAATAATTATCCTTTTAACTCAGGCCTGCTCCTATGTTATTTGACATGCTATGCCTTGATTATTTCTCCCACCTGTGAATGAGAGTGTCTCTCACCCCATTCTGTCCTCACTCTTACATTGAAGATCATCTGGGTGAGGAGACTCTGTGTAGGGTTAGGGCCCATCCTATCACAAAATGGTCAGCACTCATCCTAACTATTAGATCTCTCTTGACAGCTCATATCAGTTCCACAAATGCCAGGACCCACCGTTCTCAGCTGCTGGCGTCCTTGCTCCCATCCCCAAAGTGCTGTCTGCTCTTATCCCTTCTCCAGCTCACACCTGACTGGTAGAAGCTGTTGGCAATCCCCAGGCTGCCTCCAGTTTCCAGGCAGGGTGCATGAGGGGAACAAGTTCTTTGGCTGCAGTGCGAGTTGTACCTAAGACCAGGATAAAGGCAAAACTTGCTGTTAAGGGGATGTCATCTTCAGTGCTGTCCACATGAAAGAGCAAGGGAGGAAATATAATTTCTAAGAGCTGTTGAGAGAGCAGTAGCTTCATCTACACATTTTATTTTAAAGGTATGGAAATAAATGCACAGCTGCTGTCAGTGACATTGCTTCCTCTTGAGGGGAGGTGCTGAAGAGAGATTCCCAGGGCACCAAAGACAGCTGAGGATGGCTTAGTCCTAGGGTGGATTTTTAAATGCTTCTTGTGGTTCATCCTGGGCTTCCATGGCTTTCTCTCAAGTTGACTTTGTATGCAAATGCCATCAAAGATGAAGTAAATTGCCAGATATAGATAACTCTTTTTCTGTCCAGGGTCTGTAGTTTGTGTCTTAGGTGTCTGTTTCCTTTTTGTTTCCCAAAAGGTCAGATGTTCTTCCTGTAATGAGTTGTTCTGAGTGCTGGCTGCCACAGTGAGCTTGCCTGAAAGCACCTCCGTGGCACTGCCAAGAGGGAAACAGCATCTCAATGAGATGAAATGGCAGAAGGACATGTGAAAATACTTAATTTTGCAAGTTCTTCAAATGCTTGCATAAACAAAAAGACTTTGGGAGCCTTGTCTTCTGTCACACAGTGTGCAGCCTCTGCATACTTATCCAAGATGCTTATACCTGGGGATGCTAAAACATAAATTTTCACCAGACTCTCTCCAGCACCAAAGGAGGCTCAGTGCTTTTGCTGGAAGGCTGCTCCCTCTCTGCCATCACCACCATGAAAAAGTAGCCCAGAAATTGCTTCAATTTATACCATCTTTTAGTTCAAAGTGCCACTTTCCTTCCCACAGTGCCAGGAGGTTTAGACACTTTGTGTTGTCTAAGGACATCAGAAGGATCTTGAGGAAGCACACTGTCAGTGTTTCCATCTATTTCTAAGCTGTAAAAAAAAAAAAAGTCTACTTTGGAGGGCCCTTACACTGTGTGCATAAGTGGCAAAGAATGGACTGTGATGCTAACTTGCTTCAGTGTAGGCAGTTTTCCCTAAATGTGTCCTATGAACCTGCACACACAGGACAGAGAAGACTAAAAGTTACCGCTGGTGATTTTGAGTCAAATCCACAGGGGAAGGAAAGCATTCATCACAGGCTTGGGGGAAAAAAGCCGTGAGCAAAGCAAAGACCAGATGCCAGCTGTATCAAAATCAGCAAAATCACCTGTGCTGTTGAGAGGGGACCTCCGCTCACAAACAGAAAAGTGGATCCAATCCCTCCTAACCATTACAGGCGGTTCTGGGGTCACCAGGTATATGTATCTCCCTGTCCTGTGCATGGTTAGTCCCTGAAAGGAACCTGATCTTTCAGCTTACTTAGAAGCAAGTTGACCTGTCAGGAATGCATGAAACTCCTTGAACATCACTGGGACTGTTTGTAGTCTTAAACTTGAGCACTTGCCTAAGCACTCTGGTAAATGGAAGGCGCTGGGGCTGTGTCCAAGATGATGATACCATGCCTATGGTATGCCTCTTTTTTCAGCCTACGTGGGTACCCATGTGTTTTAAACGATGAGTAGGCCATCTTGGGTGTCCTTTAGTGAGTCCCAAAAGTGCCAAGTGAAAATGCAATTAATGACACTGCAAAGTGTTTAAACTGAGAATAACAAATGGACTTCTGTCCTGCAAAAACGATATTTAGAAGAAATTGATACGATGCACTGTATCATATCTGCTGGCCTAGAGATGGCAGGGACAGAAAGGTAATTACATTATATATCTACTGTTTGCTGACGAGGTCAGTGGTTAACTCAGATGACCTGTGAAATCAGGTGCTTATGCATTTGGAGGTGTTTTGGCATCCTTTTCATCTTATCCTTTTTACATCAGCAAAGCGATAGCTGTTTCTCATTCTACTCTCACCTACTTAGCTTTTACAAAGAGAAGGCAAACTCTTTTTCTTTATTTTTCCTAGAGTCATGCTAGAGCAATATTAGGGCAAACGTATGCAAACTTGTGCACACACACATACAGTCTGATCCACCACAACTGCATCAAGAGACGAGCTAATTTTGAAGTGTTTGAGACCTCCTAGAGTTACATTACATCAGAGAATTTCCCCACTGGGGAGGTGTCAAGAAAAGAAAAGGCTCATTTTCTAAACCATTTTTTACTCCTCGTTCCATAAAAACACTAGAGCTCCTGGAGTGACTGTCTGGGGGAGTGGTCCTGTGAAATGTGCCAACAGCTGGATGGCACAAATTTGGAAAACACTGCTGTCCTTAAAGAACAGAACTGAAAGCCACGGTGAGAAAGAAGTGCATTTTTCCAAATAATGCTTTTAATTCTGTGTTAATGTTTTGGAGAAGAACAAATGCATCTTCTTTTGATAGTGTTGGGAAACAAGCTCTTCATGGAAAAGCAGAAATCTCCCCACCACAGCTCACAGCAGTGAAGTGTTGAAATGTCCTAAACAGTGAGTTCCCTTTTATTATTATTTTTTAAAGCTGCAGTTGGATAACAACTCCCTTGAAAAATTAAAGAAATACCAAGAGGCATCAGGATCACCTTGTTTCATGACACATTTAATCTTTCTCTCAGTCCTTCTCAGATCAATCCCAAAAAACCTAGGCACAAATAAGAGCTATAAATTACTTTGAATTTCAGGCATAAGCAATAACTTGGGGTATTTAGAACTGGAGTTTGTTAGTGAGGTTTTTTCCATTCACAAAACTATGGCGACTGCTGGCTCTGTAAACAGGGAATAGATAAGATAAAAAACATAAAACAGGATTACCCTCACAGTGTTTTCACATCCTTCTGCTGACCATCAGCAGGGTATGTGTAGGTCCAGTAACACTGCTTGAGCATTGCCATCTCTGGTCTGGTGGAAAGTCCCACCTCACCAGAGAAAGGTCCCTCTCTGGAGCCAGCCAAGATTCCCCACCACCTCTAAGCCCCACCAGAGGAGCGAGAGGCAGCTTTTGCATCTGTTTCACACCACAAAGGTCTCCTGAGCATCTCACCTGACCCAGCAGTACCTTCTTCCTCTGCAGCTTGCTGACCTGGAGGACTTCGCCATGGGCAAGGGCAACACAGCCAATGATTTGTGGTTGCTTTTTCCCTTGTCTCTTTTTCCCTGTCACTGACCATCAGCCATAGCTGGAGATGGGATACCAGGCTAGACTAGCTTTTTGTCTGACCAGGAAGGTCATATTTTGTGTACTGAAACATACTTGAGGATGGAGTGAAGGACGGGCATGTGGGCCTATTTAAGGGAAAATATTGGGTGTGGAGGATTTTTCAAGCAGGAGTGGAGGATATGCACTTGACCAGGAATGAATGTATCGGCATCTCAGGGAGTGCTTCCTTAAGCAGCTGCCCACTTCTTATGTTCTCAGTGCTCTGCTGCTGTACTGATGCCTGCTACATCTTTTTCCTCAGCACCACCATCCACATTTCTAACAAAACCTCTTGCCTGGAGCATGCTGTATATAACGTTTCTAGGGAGGAATGTGGGGGTGGAAAGACCACATGAGGTCATAAAGTTTTTGTGGAATTGCAATTTGATCCAAAAAGTGAATTACCAGGTGCTTCTTCAGAGAGGTATTGGGGATTATATTTAAATACCTCATTTAGTAAGGCCTTTTACTCCAGAAGATAATCAATTCCATTTATACTCTAAATGTGCATTTGTTTTACCGTAGCATAATTCCAGGATGATGTTTAAATTGATCAGTAAACTGAACTTAACAAATTGAAAAATAAAATAAAAAAATAAGACAATACTACGTATCATTTTTCCTAACACAGAGGATTTTACCAGGCTTCTGAGTAATAAAACTTTAAACAGGCAATACATTTCAGATGTTTATTTTCAGAAATTTGCCTTTACTTTGCAGGGAAAGGGGACAGTAGGAGTACAGCACTTCAACACTGTGTTCCAGGGCCAGGGTGGATATAGCATCAATCAATAGGCTTTAATCACGGAGGGGTGACAGAGAATCTTTCATAGCACACTGCAAATGGATGTACTGCTACTGAAATGGTTGTTATGTGTTGGGGAGGTTTCTTGTAGAAGGGGGTTTGTACGAAAGGTGTTACACTCCTGTGAGTTGAAAGCAGGGGTGTGGCTGGTTGTGACTTGGCTGGGAGGCTCCTGGTTCTCAGGTGGACAGAGCTGCTGGAAACACAGGTTATATTTTCTTTTTGCTGTGTTTTTGAAGAACAGTGTTGAGCGCTGGGCTCCTGCCCACTTGTTCAGACATTCAGCAGGGAGGATCAGCTGGAGGCAGTAACGGCACTGCTTATGCATGCTTGGAAGACAAGAGCCTGTGGTCAGCAGCCTGTTTATGCAGGGACACCTGGAAAGCTCATCCAAACGATCTTTTAAAGTGCATACATTAAGCCATATTGGATCACCATTTGCTTTTTATTTTTTTTTTTTACCTAGCTCTAAACCAGCAAGAATTAAGACAACTTTATTTCTGAAGGGGTGCGCTCACCAGAGTATAACTGAAGTACTTTAGATTCACACTTTGTGTTAGTTCAGATAAAGTTTTGCAGTCTACCCTTGTCCCAGCAGCCCTAAAATACCTTCCCTTTGCTGCTAGCCCCAGCTGAGTCTCCAAGGGAAACGAGAGAGATCCAGCCCTCGGTGCTGCTGTGGTGTTACACATGAGAGGCAGGGAGAAGCCAGCTTGGGACCATGTTCAAGAGGAAGGGAAAAGTGGGAGGGGGATAGGACTGGGATTTGTGGGGCTGGACATCAAGCAGAGGCAAATCGGTGAGTGAAGAGAGGTCCTTGGTGAAGAGCAAGAAAAGAAGGAAGGAGGGTGGGAGCAGAGAGCTTGGGAAGCAAGAAGTGGCTGGGAGGTGGGGTGCAGGACAAGCAGGGGAGAGGGACAGGGTCACTTTTGGCTCCGTGGGAGACTGGAGATTCAGAAAGGGGGGAAACTGAGGTGTGACTAACCTGCAACAAGGGCAGGATGAGCGGGACAGAGAAGGGGGGTGGTCTTCCACGGGGAGGCAAAAAGCTGCCGATGCAGATGGTGTTGTGCAGCCCTACTTCTCCTGGGGTCAGCAGGCAAAATGACTTCACTGGCCATCCTCATCATCTTTTCCCTGCCTGCGCAGCCATGCTGTTTCCATGCAGTGACCATGACAACCCAAGTTTTTGATTGTCTACGCTAGGATGGTAGCCATAACGATAGTGGTAATGAGTATTGACGGAGGGGAGGGGAAGGCGAGCAGCTGTGGAGCAGGGGAAGTTGCCTGAGTACAGTAATCGTGTTTGGCAGGTCAAGGGTGAACCATGGCCTGTGGGAGTTGTACAATGCCCAAGGCTAGCAAAGTGGTGTTGTAATAAAACCCAGATGTTTCCACTATTTACAATGTATACATTATGTTTAAGCCTGAAAATGCATCCTAGGATCTGGTGGGTAGGGAAACAGTCATTAGCTGCTTGGAAATTACTTGCTGGTAATGTATCTGTTCCCCTTGATAATAGCTGTTGCCTGTTTAAAATATAAATCTTCTAAGCAGAGGCCCTCACGAGCAGCTTCTTTGCCAAACCAGTGGTTCCATTCGACACCATGAGAAAAAGCACTGTTCCCCCAGACAGTTTTTGGGAGGGTGAAGGATGGGCATGGCAGTCCTGGGAGCCTGGCTAGCAGCGAGTGTGCGTTGGTGTGGGAGAGGCATTGCTGTCAGGCACGGGAACACAGCCAGTCACAGGTGCGCAGAAAGCACCTTTTAATTTCCCCAGACTAATTGTTTTAGAGCTTGGAGCCAGAACCCTTGCAGTATGTCATGGGCCACAGCAGAACCACACCAACTTTGAATAACTATTTAAGGGGGACGGGGGGGCAAGGGGGGGGGATTTAGTTGATTAGGTTTTTACATCAAAACAATGGCTTGTCTACAGGAGTAAATTCAGCTAAACTGTGAATTTACAGCCCAATGGTTGCTCTGCACAGGCTCTCCAGGTGATCAGTCCTAGAGCTGGTCCAGGCAAGGCATTCACAATATTAACATTTAAAGTCAAGGAGTTCAACTGTGGAAAGCCCTGGAGCAGACATTCCTGTTCAGAGATGAAGCCTTCTGAGTGAATTTGAGTTGAATCTGGTCTGGGAATGAATTAAACTGAAGCCACACAAATTTGGAAGGGACGTCTTTGCTTTGATGTTTTATTGGATTTAACTAATGCAGGAAAAATGCACACCTTCAGTGAATCCTGATTAACTCCTCATGCCTGTCTCCCACCTGTCCCTGCTCCCCATGCATCAGTCTGCACTGTGCCACACTCACCATTGTGTGGGCACTTGGGGTACAAAGGGGCTTGTCTGGACCTCTTGCCACAGGGTGTACAGAGACTAGCCCTTTGTGTCAGGACTGGAGGAGCAGTGTTTTAAGCTAAGCTGTGTGAAAACATTGCTGAAGGTCAAGCAACAGTTTCCAAGGAAAATGGCCAAAAAATTGAGTCCTCACCCAAATGCGCCAGCTTAATTTACTTGTGCCAAGGACCCTTTTGCTCAAGATACCTGGGGCATCTGGGAGAGCTGAGTAGACATATTATGGAGCACTTGTCATGTCTTGTTATGGCTTTTGGGTCTCCATAGAAGTGTATCTTGGAGGTCAGGGAGCAAACTATGCTGGGTTTGACAATGTATTAAGTTTTTCTTCCTTGTTTTCAGTTTCTACCCCAAGCACTCCCTGTGCAGCTATCCCATCACAAGTCTACTGTGGCTTCTATTAAAGGCAACATCTTCCTGCGCTTTATTGTCCTCCCACATCTCGTGCGCCTTTGTTAGATTGTTTTTCTTTAATTTTATCCCCAATGGACAGCTCCCTGCCTAGCCAGCAGGTTTACAATATTTCACATCACGCCTCATAAGAAGGCATACAGTACAAGTATTCTGCTCCACAGATTGCCTGCATAATGTTGATGGCTCTCTGTACCTCTCTCTGATTTGCTTGGACTCATTATAATGGGTGAAGGACCATTAATTTTAGTGGTTGCTAACATTATACTCCAGTTTAAAATGCAGTAAGCCACTCCAGCCCATATGAAGTCAATGTTTGAGGTGACTGAGTGTAAAATAACCACAGCTCTGTAAATTCACATTGCATCCCAAGAACTAGCTTCCCTACCTGGAAAGCCCAGAGTGTAGAAATGTCACTTGTTTGAGATCTTTTTTGAATGCTAGACTCATCTGCTTTGCTGATTGAGAAAGGGATTTTTTAAAGTTTTTCATCTCTTTCAACGTGATGACCAGTTTTTCCAAAGTGAAGTTGCTGGAAAAGAGTTAAAACAGCAAAAACCTGCATTTTTCTCTCCCAATTCTCTTTTTCTGAGGACATGATGACCATACTCAAATGTGACTCATAAAGTCACTTTTAGTACTTCATTGTTTAGTGAGCCTGTTGATTGTGGTTTCAAAACACATTTTAATAAAATTTCTGCTTTCCCTCCTCTCCCATGTGTCTAGCAGATTCAGCAAGTCCATCAAAATGATCTTTTTTTGAATTTTGATTTCTGTCTCTCTGCAGAATGATCAGTCAGATTACAAATACATCCAAAAATACATTATTTTGCTTCTTAAAAAAATCTAAGAATTTGTAGGGTGGTTATGAGTATGTTCAGTTATACAATTGTCTAAATAAATGGAGGGCAGAGATAGCATATCCTCAGATCCTGGAAAATTGAGTTATCAGCACACGAATAAGGGCTGTGCTTAATAACAAATAAGAGTGTCATAACAGTTTGCAATTAGTGAGAATCCTTCTCTTTTTTTTTCCTTTTTGGGGAAAGAATGGTGTGCAGAAAGGAAAAAGATTATTAAAACCTGCTGTTTAGGTCAGTGCTTTCTCTGGTTATTTAAATTATGTTTAAGATTGGGGAAGCAAGCCATGGGGATTAATAGCTGTCAAACCTCTCACTACTATGAAAACAATTCCATCTTGTGAGCACTGAGAAATACTGAGAAACAAAAAACTTCACAATTTTTTTATCTACTCAGAAAGATCGGGATGAAGATACTGCAAGAAAAGAGGGCACCTGGCCCTGGAGCTTTTTGGCTTTCTTGACATGGAAACCTGAATTTCCATAATTAGACGCTGTGTTTGGTGTGTGTTCAGTCAACCCTGGACAGATCTGTGAAGGCTGCAGATGGAGGTGCCATGCACTACCAGCAGAGATGATCACTTTGTTGTTTTGCTGGATTTTGACCCTCCTCTATACTCTCTCAACTTGTGTCAGAACTATTAATGAGAATAGATTTGGGGCCCTTTCACACCTCCCTGAACACACAGTGTGTGCTCACTTCCTCTCCATCACAAATAACTTGATTGTTCTGGAGACTCCAGGAAAACACTATTTTGATACTGGTTTTCCTTTATCCTTGGTCTGTTCATGTGCTACTGTAAATTCATGAAGCTTATGAGATAAAATACTGCAAAAAGAAGATCATACCTGGAAATAATTACTTCCAAAGTGTGTCTTAAATTCTTCCCAGAAGCAATGATTTAAAGGGAAACATACAGTAGATATTCAGTATAATGATACTGTTTGTTTCTATTATTATGTTTTTCAGCCATGTTGGTTTTTATGACATCTCTCAGTAGACAGAGATTCAGAATGAGGTTACACTGTGAAAACAGTATACTTATTGTTTACATAGTGCTTTTCTGTCTTGATTATTTCCATTTCTCTTAGCAATAATGGTGTCCTGCTTGGTTACCTCCTGTATAAAGTTCCCTTAGCAGCCAGAAAGGGGACTCAGGATATTAAATTTCAGCAGATGCCATTAAATCATTCCTTACATTCTTTCTTATGAACATCCCTTTCTGATGCTGTTGAGGTTTTTTCTTGGCTTCCTCCATCAGTCTTTCATGGCTTTCATTTGCATAGCTTTCATTGTTATGTACATACCAATGTAGGACAAATTTTGCAGAAGGAAGTACGGAAATGCTAGGACATATGTCTGGAACCAGGTTCCAGACCATCGGGAAGAGGCCTTGGTATATCTCTTCTTTCTCTATTTATCACAGGGGTTTTCAGCCCCTGAATTACTGTGTCACCCAACAGTTACATTTTCTCCCTAGTGTGTGGGTAGAATCCCAGACTGTAATTAATAGGGGAATATTTTGGTGGTTGTGAGACTCAAGCGAGGGTCCTTGGTTTGCTAGATGGACTTCGGACTATCACCCAGCTCATGACGGAAGAGAACAAATGGTTATTCCTAAGCAGAGATATTCAGAGAGAAACCAGAGCTAAAAAAACAGGTAGAAAAGCCAGATGGTGTGGATACATCATTTTAGGTAAACAGCAGACTTATATTTTTGCTCATCAACAGGAAGTTAATCTTGCCTGCCACTGGGTTTCTTGCAAGACAGCCCTGTCTCTGCATTCATGGTCACTTCCCAGGACTGAGTCTTACAGAAAACCAGATACACCTGCCAGTTCTGCTGCTGGGGCTGCACAGTAGTTTCCATTGTAAACCCCCATTTTCCCAAACCTTTTTAGGATCAAGCTTTTATCTTTGATTTATTCATATAAAATGAGTTTCTTTCTCATGTCTTCTAGAAAATCTGGACAAAAGAGATGACTGGCAACCCCCTAGGGTTCAGCACGGTTGGGGAGAAAGTTACGCATTCTGCTTATTACATGCTATTTTCAGTTAAAATCCAGATTGGAACTTGTCGCTTGTCATGATACCATCTTTTTAGGATAATGTGGTTTTGTTTGGTTCATGAAAGACTGCTTTTTTTTTTTTTTTTTAAGACTACTAAAAGAAAGAAAAAAGTGACAGCACATAAGGGTTACTCTGAACACTACACAGACATGCTCTAAAGGGAGATTTGGTTCTGGTTGCAGCCCAGAAGGCCAACCACATCCTGGGCTGCATCAAAAGAAGCATGGTCAGCAGGTCAAGGGAGGTGATTCTGCCCCTCTACTCTGCTACAGTGAGACCCCACCTGGAGAACTGCATCCAGCTCTGGAGTCCTCAGCACAGGAAGGACATGGACCTGTTGNCATTCAAGGTCAGGTTGGATGGGGCTCTGGGCAACCTGATCTAGTGGAAGATGTCCCTGCTTAGTGCAGGAGGGTTGGACTAGATGACCTTCATGTTCCCTTTCAACTCAAACTGTTCTATGATTCTATAATTCTCTTCTACAGTTTGATACTTTGATTTCATCTTGTTGCTTGGGGAAACATCCTTCCCCTCCCACTGTCTGTCATGGAACAGCAGCCTCCTCCAACAAATTTTGAAGTTGGTCACTTCAGGTAGCTTCAGAGAGGCACAGTCACCACATGTGATGAGGCTGGAGCCTTTATTTTAATTCTGGCTCTGCAATAAATAGATAAGCAATCTCCTGGTCCGCTGCAGCATGACACCAACAGTGGCATGTGGGGGCCTTCTTGCTTTTCCTCGCCAGGGCTTTTTTTCTGGGCTGTTGTCTCACGGCACTCCTGCATGAGATTTTGACTCTGGTGGCACACTAAGTAGTGTGTAGATTGCTGCCTTCATTGCAGCTCAGATATCTAAACCTGAACGGAGCTGGTCTGAGGTCTAGTGGGACTCCGTGGTGGAAACAGCTTTGCTGTAGATTAGTTTGCAGTTGCTCTGTTAATGGTCTTAAGTAATTTTTCAGCAGCAGAAAAGCACATTTTATGCTGGATGCTATGCGTATACAGTCCAGGTGATTCATGATTGAAATTGGTGTCCTGGCTAGGAATTAAAAGCAAAGGAATAGTTTCCTATTGCAGAAATAATAACAAATCAAAACTGTTACTAGAAATTATGTGGAACAGATAGATCACAGGAGATGGTATGCAAACATCTCCAGCTCAGTAGTAGCAAAATGAAACTGTTGTTCACAAGGCTATTATCCTTGAGAACAAAACAAAAAGGAGACTAGGAAAGGGATAAGACATTGGCCTGATTAGTCCTTTTGTGCAGAGGTTTATAATCACATTGATGCCTTTCTACCCTGAATGATGAATGCATATTAACACGTATGGGTGTTAACACACAAAGACACTGTAATTAAAGTCAGGTTTATTAAATCAATTCAATTGAAGAAGAGAGAGCATTGCCTCTAGAAAGACCTGTTAAAACTAATTTAATCCAGAAGTTTATTGATTCAACTTAATTTGTTAAGAAATTTATTTTCATGTCAATTTAATCATAAATAAGCTTTAAAGAAGTTTAAATGTGTTCACACTGAGGCTTTGCATTGGTTTAAATAAAATTGATTTGTGCTTTACTTAGAAATCTGTAAATTTAGATATAGATACGGTCTGTACTTTATTTTTCCCCTTAGAAAGACTCTAGCAGATTTCTCCGTCTTCTGGGGTGAAAGTCTAACTGTATCGAATCAATGACAAAGCATTTTATTTTCACAGGGACTGAATTTTACCTTAGTACTGTGCTGGGCCTTCAGTTCTTGTTGTGTAGCAAATAAAGCCCTGGATACTTGCACACCTGATATAATCGATTTTCAGGCTATGATTTTATCCAAAACTTTGACACATGAAAAGCATTTGTAAGTTTAAAAGAAGTGGGGGAAGGGAGATTTACTTGATTTACCATGTCTTTATTCTTTTTGCTAGCAGCCTGTTCAGAATTTATGTGGAGTTTATTCTCAACTCCTTTTTAGCTAAACTTTACAATATGGTCTCTGTTCTGTTAATGGTGAACCTGGATTACAGCATAAGATTTAGTGAGTTATGCACATTACTTACTACACCTTATGTATTTAAGTGGCTCTAGAAGGTCTGTCTGTGACTTCTACATAAAGAATACTACCTTCCTACAATAAAAGCCATAATGCCTCCCTGGCAATAGATACTGGTGGCCACTATCACAAGGCTTAAGGAGGTTAAATAATTACTGTTTAATGCATGTTATAGTCTTTTTTGCATAGTCATAGATTTTAAGGCCATTGGGGGATTTTGACAAAAGATTACCTAAACACCTGGCACAATGGGCTTGAGTGTTGCAGACCAGGAGCTGCAGCTTGATGGCCTGGAAGTCTGTTTCACAGTTTTCTGTATTTGTGTGATGATCCCACTCTTGTCTCACACACTACTTAGAATTCACACAGGTTTCCTGATATGCAATTCTGCCACTTATTGTTGATCTGTAACATATTTTTTTAAGGCTTTTTTCCTACATAATTTTTCCTTGTAATTTTTCCTACATAATTTCGAACTTTTGCCTACAGTTCAGAAATCATTTCAGAGTTGCATAAAGAGTTCCTGTCTCTCTTCCAGTGACTGCTAGAGTGGCATGTCTTTGCACGCTTTACTGATCATGTGGTTATGGATTTTTTAGAGGTTGACCTTTGAAAGGATGTCTAATCTTGTATAATAATTTAACCAGGAGAGATGCTTCTAATCAGATCTTTCTGCAAGCTGTTCCTGATTGCAGGTATTTAGCAATATTTGTTCTTAAGAATTTTATTTAATTTTTCATTTGTCTGAAGATAGCCTGTGCACATTTTCAAACAGGTGTGACACAAACGTTTCCTTTTCCTTTCTGTTTTGCCATAGCCACAGAGTATTAAGTGTTGGGTTCAGGATATGTTGGAAGTAAATTATGCTGATGGGTATACAATGAGATCCCCTCTGCATACCGTGCAAGCCCATAATGTTAAGTGCCATGATTAGATTTTTGCTGAGCTGGTTTTGAGCTCATGATTTGTGTGCAATGCCCAAGTGTATCCAGATCCTCAGTTGCTGAAATGAGTCAAGTGGCTTTCGGTCTCATTGGCTAAATTGTATGCCCACCTTCTGGTAGAAAGGGAAGATTTTGCTAACAGACGTTACCAAGTGAATGGCCCCCTCAGTCAACTGAAGGGACCTGGACTGGTTGTGTGGAGTCTCTGAGGAACAGCACATCCTTTTGCTGTGGGAGTGGCACCCTTTGGCACTGTCAGACCATGTTGATTTTCCCCTTAGCTTGTAGGTATGAAAGCAGTTGTCTTCTGAATTGGCTTAGTAGTGGAAGCACAGCACGCTCCACAAGCAATAGCTCTGACATTTTCCACTTGCTGGAGATTTCAGCAGGCAGGGGCATGGAGATTGCTCTTTCAGGTGTTATGCAGCTGGGATGGGGCTGGCACATGCTCTGCTCCCTCTGTGATCAGCATCAGAAGAAAATAACCAAGAAAAACTTTAGAGACAACTCTGGTTAAGTGGGGACAGACCCCACTTTGAGGTTGCAGTGGAAGGACTGCCCTTGCCTTCCAAGAGGTTTCCCCCATGAAGTGTTTGAACACAAAGATGTTTTTGTAGGCCTACGTCCTTCCACAGGCTGTGCTGAACACCCACATAAATCCCAGAAAGTATTGCTAGGAGAGCTGAACACAAAGAATTTAAAGGAGAGAGGAGAGGAGATGAGAGGAGAGGAGCCAATACCCATAGTGTTGTTTGACTTGTGCATTAGCAAATCAAAGTTTTGAAGTTCTTCACACTGCTGTAAATATTTTGTGAAGGCTGTAATGCAGCAGCACCTTCTTCCTCTTGATGCTCCAGTTAATCTTGTTTTCTCTAAAGTCGTTTCTACATTTTGATTTTGTTTCTATTCTTGTCAAACAAGCCATCAGACAGATTTCTGTTGAGGTTTTCTGCTTTCCCATCCCAAAATTTCAACACTGATGAGAGGTTCTTTGTGGAGAAAAGGACGACTGGTGGACAAATGAACCCCCTAAACTGCCAATTGTGCCTGAGGATGCCCAGAAATTTTCTCATCTACTTTGTGAAAAATGGTGTTTTCTGTGTGAACTTTGTTAAAGGGACATGTGTGCGACTTTTGGGGAGGCGGTTGTTTTGGTAAATCCCATTTTGGGTCTTTCTGTGTACTCATTAATTATTATTTCCAGTGGTTATATCCCCAAACTCAGATTAGTCAAGTACCCTTGTTGTGGTGGCAGTGACTCTAGCTCCATGAACCCATGCAGGATGAGGTGGTTAGCAGCCACCTGTTGAAGGCGTGCAGCATCCCACAGTCTCATAATCGCTTTCTGACCACCATTCCCACTGAATTTCACCTGTCATGGCACTCCCTATTTCCTGTGTTGTATCATTTGTTAATAAAGCACCACATTGGAGCAGCAGGTCCCTCTGGTTTTCTTTTTCAACATGGAGAATTGTTTTAATACTGGGGAAATCTATGTGAATCCTGTGACAACAATGTTGTCTGATGTTATTTAAATTCTGCCTCGTGCATTGGTGTGGTAGACTGTTGTTTCTACAGATATAAGACTGAGCGCACACTGGGAGTAGGGATAATTTGGCATGCTTAGTTAGGAAGATCTTGGACCAGGCATCTAGAAGCATGCTGACAATGTTGCTGGATGTGTGTTGTTTTTTCTCTTAAAGCTTTCACAGCCTCAAGGGAATAAGGAAAATTTTGAGGAGTATGAAGGCCTGCCATGGGTAGATCCACACTGAGCATTTTATTGGCTGATGCATGGTACACTTTTTTCTGTGAAGGGGAACTATTGTAAAATCAGAAAATGCTACAAAGCCAAGGAAACAGTCTAAGCCAGAAGAAAAAGTGGGGCTCTCTATGATTAGGATCAAGGGAAACCAATCACTCATGTCCTTTGTGCATGAGCATCCCAACTTTGTTGGAACAGTGTGAAGGGAAAGAGCATGACAGAGAAATGCTGGGAGGGTGAAGAAGCAACTGAGATCAGAGGAGATGAAAACAAGAGTTATAAAATATAAGATAGTGCATAGAATTTGAAAAGCTTACAGGATTTGACACACAGAAGTCTCTGTGTTTTCTATGATGTGTAATACAGGAGTGTGCCAAAGAATATGAAATATGAGAGCAAAAGGAGGAGATGGTGCAGCCCTCATAATGAAAGGCTGATGCTCTAAGGAAGCTATAAAAAAAAAAAAAAAGACAATTCTACCGAACAGCAGAAAAAGGGGAGTTACCCAAGAACTAGATTTTCATCAGTAATGCAGAGGAATAACCTCTGAAATTATACCAAAAGAGAATATTTTTGTGCTGTGCATCTTTCCTTCCTTGCCTTTTTTTTTTCTCCATTTGTTTTTATTCTTCCCAACATGATCTTAGGGCACACCAGTGTGGCTACACATGTACCACAACTGAGACACCAATTTTAAGTTTTGTGTGCCTCTCAGCTCAGTGATCTGATGAACCTTCCAAGTTTAGCCATAAAGCATAGTCTGAGACCCAGTCAAGTTAATAGTGTAGTCACAGCCTTTGTTTTCAGGTGGTTCTCTCAGCTGCACTAGTCTCTGTTTGGTGACTTACTGCATGCCTCTTGTCAAGCAAAGACAGAGGTTATTAATAAAAATCCTTACGCAGGAGAGCAAAGAAGAGAAAGAGGCATATGTATGATGCAGCAAGCTGTGCTTCCTCCCCTAATCTGACTTCAAGGCACACAACTTGAAACAAATATTTTTAATGTGCAGACCTGAAATTCAGATCCTAAATCAAAAGTGGCTTCATGTAAGAAAAACAAAAATTACACAGTACTTGCAAATCCACTTGGAGTCCCTGGGATTTATGCCTGCATAACATTACTGTGCATTGGGTTGCTTTAATTTTAGTCCTCAAATAAAGATTCTTAGATTTACATACTTAGGTACGTAAAATATGTACCTGCAGATTTCTGTATTGACTTTATGAACAGTTGTTCTTGAATTGCTTATTGGATATCAAGTATGTTTGTTTTATGCTGTCCCCACATTTTCAGCCTGTATAATCAGGTTTTTGTATTGACAGTGTATAACAGGATCATCAAAGTTTATCAGGGATGCACTCAATGGGAGTCAGCTGAAGCATTGTGAACCAGAGGAGAGACTCATTGGAGTGGTAAAAGTGGGACAAACCTGAGCTTGATTACAATCTCACATGGAAGGGGAGAAGGCTTTTTGGAAATAATATAATTTGTCTTGCATTACTGCCCTGCCTTGAGCATTACGCTACAAAAAAAAAAAAAAAAAAAAAAGTCTTGAGGCCAAGGCAATGGATGTTATTCTTGTGGCTTCTATTACCACTCACCAAGCCATTGGTCACAATTTTGCACAGCAAACTGCACATGTGCCTCCTGGCAAGCATGCCTAATACATTCCTGTGCTCAGACTCTTAAAAGGCTTTGTGCCTTCCTAGGAACAGAAAAGAAAAGGAAAAAAACCCAGCCACTCATGGAATTTCATCTGAAAGCATGTAGTTCTGTGATAATATTTTGCAGGTTTCCTGTATAATCTGTTCAATGTGTTGAGCTTCCATGCAGATTAACTGTGCAGTCAATACTGAGGGTGAGGAGGTTGCTGTGCTTTTCCAAACTCGCCAAAGTCCAGAGAGAAGAAATTCTCTCCAGGCATACAATATCAGTGAGTCTTTTCCAGAGAGAATATGGAAATGTGTGTTCCTTATCTGCAGTGATATTACACAGACCAGGAGACATACATTTCTGAAAAAATTGCTAACAAAATGACAGATATTCAAGCCATCTTAATAAGCAGAGATCTAACACCCTGCGTGCTTTTGCTTGTTAAACCCTTCTGACAGTGCAGGACTTTTGCTGACACAAGTGGTTCACTGCTTTGTGAGGGCTCATCACAGCATGACAGCCCTCTCTTGCTGTTATCACCCCTGTTGCATTCTTAGAAAGTCTGTCAAACCAGAACAGGTCTGTGGGTCACAGAGAGAGGTCCTGACCAGGGAGTGTGAAAAGCCTGGGGTTAAACATGGGTGCCTTCCTGTGTGTCTAATTGACTCTTAAAGTGTGAGGCCCTTCTGGGTTTTGGCACAGGGAATACAGATAAAGTGGATCTCACCACACCTTTCATTCAAGCAGCACAACTTTTGGGGTGCTTCCATGCCTAGTTTCTGCTGTTTCTCTTTGGGATTTATCTGTTTTCTTTGCTACGTGGCCCTTGTCATTCTGTGATGGATGGCACATGTAAGGGCTCTGCTGCCACTGTGTCGGTGCTACTTGCAATGGCACTGCCCAAAACATGACCCACAGGAAATGCTGGGGGTCTTCCATCTTCCTTCCATCTTCACAATACATTTTGACTGAGTCATCCTGTCCCAGATGGCATCTCTCCTCCATAGGAGATGCAGAAAGTGTTTCCCAGCCTGTTCTCCCACGTTCCTGCCTGCAGCAGCCAGCCTCAGCAGGGGAGCTGGGCAGAAGGCTCACCAGTGGCAGGACCAGTGCTGCCTGACAGGCGCAGCAAAGGGGTGGTGGAAGGGAGCCAAGCTGTCAGGAGATGCCATGGGGACAGAGTGGGAAGGGACAGAGAGGCAAGGGGAGGGAGGTGTCAGGGGGAGAAATGTCTAGTTATTATTATAAGCATTTTTGCCTCCTTTAAAACATTTTTACCCTTCAGACAAGATCCTGGCTTAATAGCACAGACTGTGATGAAAATCAATTACCTCTTGCAATAGTGGAAGCTGTAGCTGATGTCAATCCAAGCACATAGTGCTGTAGTTTTGTCAGTACAAGCTTTCTCATGTGCCTGGCAAGTCTGATTCACTTTAGCAAAATTGCAGCTGAAAGGAAACAAACATAGTGTAAATGAAAAGAAGAAGAAGAAAAAAAAAAGGAACAATCTCATTTCTGTCATGTCTGTGAACAGCTCTTACTGCTTTCCCTGGAGAGCCTGCATGCTTGGACAGTGAGTTATGGTGAATTAGTGAGAGTCACTGCCATTGATTAAATCCTCTTTTATGCTTCCTCGTAACTCCTAAATTATGGCAGGAGTTGAGCGTATTCATTTAACAATTTTTTTTTCATTGACAGTTCTGATGGAGGAAAAAAATCTGCAAGTCATTTTGAACAGATAATATTGAACTGAAATAAAATCAGGAACAAAATGGCATCTCCCTTTTATTCCCACTTTCACACTGATATGTTGACAGGAAAATCAATAACCAGTTGAAGTCTTAAGCACAAAAATTTTCATCCTTGCAACTGTGGATATTCTCTTAATTTGTGCAAGATATGAACTAGGGCTATAATATGTGAAATATGGTAAAATAAAGAATAGAGGGCTGGAGCACCTCCCCTATGAGGACAGGCTGAGAGAGATGGGGATGTTCAGCCTGGAGAAAAGAAGGCTCTGGGGAGACCTAATAGCAGCCTTCCAGTACCTGAAGGGGGCCTACAGGAGAGATGGGGAGGCACTCTTTATCAGGGAGTGTAGTGACAGGACAAATGGTAACAGTTATAAAATGAAAGAGGGCAGATTTAGATTAGATATTAGGAAGAAAATTTTCACTGTGAGGGTGGTGAGGCAGTGGCCCAGGTTGCCCAGAGAAGCTGTGGATGCCCCATCCCTGGAGGTGTTCAAGGCCAGGCTGGATGAGGCTTTGAGCAACCTGGGCTAGTGGAGGGTGTCCCTGCCCATGGCAGGGGGCTGGAACTTGATGATCTTTAAGGTCCTTTCCAACCCAAACCATTGTGTGATTCTATGATTCCATGACTGCCTTTTTATTTCATACCTCTGTAGCTCTTTTTCTTATATAGTGACAAAAGACTGTAATCTTAGTTCTTTAATGAGAAAATAAAACTGTAATCACAAAGCCCAGTAGCAAGGCTATTAATTAATGCTAATTATTTTTGTTGGAAAATTTAAAGATTGGTATTTTGCAAGAATTCTTTCAGTTTTTTAAGGGCAAATGCCCGAATATTTACCCATGTGTGCTCATGCAAGTGTGTGTATATATACAAATACACATACACTCATAAAAGTATATATATTGAAACATATTGGTTTCAGAATGCTGTGTGGGCATTTGTTTTCCAGAAAGCAAAAAGTTGTTTTGCTAGCATTTTGGGAACATACTGGAATTTCCAAAATTATCTGGGTGGGGGTGGAAAATGGAAACCAACCTATGAGAGACATTTTGGGGGAGATTTCTTTTTGGTCATGAAATCCTGGGCCTTACCTGATCTGTCCCAGTGCCACCCTGACATATGTGTCTAAAATCTCCATGGATGTCCTCCCCAGAGAACGTCTCCCTCTCAGACATCTTGTTGATATCTGCCCTAAGACATCCTGCCAGCGACTCATTTTCCACACTAGCAGAGGTGCATGGAAAAAGTTGTCACCTTCCTCTTAATCAGAAGTTTTTTAATTACTGAAGGCTTCTCTGTCCCTATCCTGTCTTCTGCTGGTGGCCCAGGAGGTGCAACCTCATTTGATATTTCACTGCAAGCCACATTTTCCCAACCATCATTGTTTATGCTGCTCTGCTCTGAGCTCAGTTTCTGGGAAAATCAGATTTTCTCTGTTTTCCCTTGGCTTTCCTGGAATCAGGAAGATTGCCTCAGGTGTGAGACAGGCCATGCTGCTATCTGCAGGAGGCAACTGCTTATCAGACTTGTGTGTATCCAGTTCTTTATATCCACCTCTCATAATTGCAGCCATGATGCTGCTGCTTGGTTTTTGTCTGAATTGAATAATAATTAAGGGCAATTTACACCAGCAAGTCTCCACAAACACACAAGCAACAGATACCAAAATGTAATCAAGCATGTCCCAGGTTGTTAAAACATTTTCTTGTACAGGACCATATTGGAGACCTCTCAGTGTCCCGATGTATGCTCCTAATCTGCATGTTATAGAGAATCATTAGGCTGTGCTGGCTATTTGCTTCCTTGGACAATATTACAGCTGTTCAAGAAACAAAACACACTATAGCTAGAGGTACTATCTGGGAATACAGGCTCCTTGGAGGTACAAACCAACAGTGGGGTGCAGTTGAGCTGGGATGGACTCGCAGGCTATCACCCATCTGCTGACCAGCTGTAGCTCCCCATATTAGCCCTCCTCAGCTGTGTGGTAAAGGTGTTCTCTTAAGCGCCGGGAGAAGTAAGGTTAAACTAGAAGTTTCATCTCAATACTGGAGCACAGTAGAGGCTCATTTACAGCTAACCCATGGGATCAAATGAAGTGTGATGTCTCACAGATTCTTCTTGTGGAGCTTGTGCTCAAATATGGGTACTGGCTGTGGAATATTAGAGGTTTTTAACTTAGAAAGACCTAAATGGTTTGAGATTTATGCACACAAGAAACACTGTTGCTGCAACACAGCAGAAATTGAGATGCATCAGCTGAAGCCCTTCAATGTGTGGGAGCCACCGGCTGAGCATTTTCAATGCGGTGTCCCCTTCTGAGTCCAAAATACCCTTAATTGATATTGATTCACTTGATGGGCTTCCAGGTCTGTTGTCTCTTACCTCAGGGAAAGGATATGGCCAAGCTGAGGTTTGAGGTAGGTGTATAGTGTGGGTTATAATGTTTGTCTGGAGAAAAAGCCTTTCCTTCAGATTAGGGAAGCTGTTGAGCTTATATTTATGCTTTTAGCTCCCTATTACATCAGCTACACCTGGTGCCTTTGGATAGCCACTGACTTAGAGCAGCCAAAATAAATAAAGCAGCAAGACACCCTCCCTTTCCCTTTTTGTATTACCTACCAAGGCTGCCTGCCGCAGCATGCTGTCCTGTGTCTAGGTGCACACGATCAATTAAGTGTTAGTGCTTCATACTGCATTCTGAAGCAACACTTTAGCTCTCACTGAGGCGGCATATGGCTTGAGGTTGTAAGATTCATGTAGCAGGACTCCAAAGGACCAAACTAGATTGTCATTAAATGTGCTTTAAGAATGATACATGTAATACACAAATGATCCTTAGTTTTCATTTTCTGGTGTAGAAGCATTGCTAGTCTGGTTGGGTTTTTGCTCTCTGTGCCTTGCCTAGCTCTACGTGAGTTATCACTGTTTTCCCCTCTGAGGATGGCCTAATCAACAGCACATTCTTTTATTTCTTTAGCAGTGCCTCCCAAATTGAAGGAAATGAAAAACCAAGAGGCTGCTGTGGGTCAGAAGCTAGTGCTAAGGTGTGAAACCACTTCAGAGTACCCTGCGCTCAGATTCAAATGGTTAAAGAATGGAAAGGAAATAACAAAAAAAAACAAACCGGAAAATATCAAGATCCCCAAAAAAAAAAAGTAAGTACAGAGACATTTCTCACAAGCAGGGCTGGGAGAGGTGGGGAGAGCTGTTCACCAGAACACAAACCTTCAGACTGTTAATTGCAGTATCAGAAAACTAAAAGCTACGAGTTTACACAGGAAGAAAATTTAAGGAAACGGACACTGACGTTATTTTTCTTGAACGTGTGGATGAAGTGGTAGTATGGTATAAATATTTAATAAATAATTTTCCCGTTTCAATTTCTATTTATTTTCTAATAGACAAAGGCTATCATTTTAACCAGTAAACCTTGGAGACTGGCCATTTTTAAACTACTGACAAGAACAGAGGTACCTTATGTTTATTGTCTAAAATCCAAGAACATTTAAAATCATCAAAGCAAAGTAGACTTGGAAATATTTTTTAAATTTGCTTTGTGAGGAAGGAGGGCTGAATACTGCCTGCATTAGCTTCAAATGCCTTATGCAAGCTTTCAGTAGTCGTTTACCAGAGACATTCCCACTACAGGGAAGGAGAAGCAGCTATGCAACGTGTTTTCTGCACTGAGACAGGAGAAGGCTTTTGCTGTTTGACCTCTACCTTGTTGTTCAGGTTAAAAAGTTTCAACTGTGGCCACTCATCCATCAAAAGAAGCTATGAAAATCTGTTTGAACAGAGCCCTTCAGCTCTCACTTCTGAGCTCAGCAGGCAGGGCTGCTGTCTGCTGCACTGAACCATGCCTTCCCTTTGTAGAAGGCACAGAGGATTTGGGGTGGACCCTACAAGAGGTCTTCCATTCCAGGGTGTCAAGTGCCCCCATTCTTTTTGTCAGGTCTTATCTCATTAGGCAAAACAGCAGCCAAAATCAAGCAGGCGCTTGAGCTTTCAGAATTATTTGCATTGAAAACCAGAAATCTTGCCCTCCCTTGCAGTTTCTCACACCCCAGCCAAGGGCACAAGGTGAAATGAGGAGGGGGCAGAGCAGCATCACCTCAGCCCCTCTGCCATGGTTGCACAGAAGGCAAGAAGGAACCTGTGATGTCTCGTTCCAGCATTTACGAAATGGAGCTGTTCCAGGTGGCAGATAGCCTGGCAAATTGTCTGGACCCATTTGCAGGGCCATATGTCTCCGTCAGAGATGTACTTTCAGCCTATTCTGTAAAGAAAATGTTCAGGTCAGAGCCTGGCCCCCAGGTTCCCCAGCAACACAGTGGTGCCTGTGAGGGGCAAACAGTATTTTCTCCTCTTACATTTTGGCCGATGCTGATTGACCAAACTCACTGGAGCTATGATTTCACCTTCTGGGGCTGGGCTTTGTCAGTTCAGCATTGAACCAGTAACCACCTACTGCCAGCGCCCTTCTTTCTCCTTTTTTACTTCCCCCACAAAACTTTGAGGATCTGGCAGAAGGGAAACTAGCTAATAGCTATTGATTAGAGCATGTATGTGGAATATGTGACACTATTTTTAAGGCTGATGTGCCAAAATGTTTAAAATTCCCCAAAAGATACATAATGAAAAATATTAAAATTGGGCCTTTTTCTGGAAAATTGCAGTCTGAATTCCTAGTCCCTCACTGTACATGGGCAGAGTGCAGGCTTTGACCTGGATTCACACTTTGGTGTGCTACCTCAGCTACGAGGGTATCAGTCATCACTAGAATTTCTCTCTTCTATTTTCTGTTTTAAAGCAGAAAAGTCAGTGTGGAACAGAGAATCCCTTCCAGCTAGAGATATTAAAGTCACCAGATGTGAGAACAAAAAGGAGAAAGACAAGGGATGTCTGATGACACCTGAAGGATTTTCCTTGCCTTTCTACATTGAGATTTCAGTTTGTGGACACATCAGTGCTTTGGCATTTCTTCTTTTGCTGTTAATGTGTGCTTCCAGGACTGAGTAGACGTGAACAGCATGAAAGGAGATAGATTTTATTTTGATAAAAAATGGGACAGGCACATGTTCTAAAGCTAAAGGAAGGTGGGGAAAATGTAGCCCAAATTAATGCATAAAAAGACATGCAGATTACAGTAAACAAAACCACATTAGAAAGATCACATTGCAAATGTAAAGAATATAAAAAATCAAGGAGTTTTTTCCCCACTTTTTTGCGTGTTTTTTTCATGACAGCACATTGACAAATGTTACTATGAGCATTTTAGTGTGAATTTTTTACTGTTATCAAGTGTGCAAAATATCAAATAGGAAGCCTAGAGTAGTTGAGCTGTCTGGGATTAATGTCTATTTTACAGGTCAAGTGGCTACATAAAAAGTAAGCCATGTTTCTGAAGACCAATTAGCATGCAGGGTACCACAGTCTTGACTCCTTCAATCCAGACACTTGAGAATGGCACTTTCTGCATATTTATAAAAACCTCACAAAGTTTGTAAGTAGTGCCCAATGGCCAGAAGTGACTTTTGGTAATGTCTTATTTTGAAAGAAATAATCTTTCTCATTGTGTGATGGCAGAATAAAACCTGTTCATTGCTGGGTGACAAAGAATTGTTTCTGAGTTCTGGCTGTTAAGCTTTGGGTTTTTTAACAAATTGCAAAAATATGTGGCAGAATGATTGTTTAAAATTGAAAAGGAAAACCTTAGCTTGGCACCTGGAGTAGGCGTGGAAGAAACAATACTGCAGCTTGGTGTTTATTTGGTGCATTTGACCAGTGTGGATATTACTGGTTCAAAGGATTTGCAGAAGTGGAGCAGATGCTGACTGTGTTTTCCTAGTTTTTTAAGAGTTTAGAAAACTCTGTGGCAATGCAGGCTTCCTCCAAACAGCCTTCTGAAGACTTCCTTGAATGTAAAATGAACTTGGAGGATCAATCCTCTAAGTTTGCAAGGATGATTTCAGGGTGGATGATTCAGAGGGCGCAGAGCCCCAACATGTGATGACATGACGGTACAGCAGGTAAATCACTCTAAATGACTGTGCCCTTTCTCATTACACTGGAAAGTCAAGAGAAACTGAATGAGTTTAAATTTTAATGAAAGACATTTAAAGCACTCACTTTTTACCTCAAATTTGTCATCGAGTAAGAGCATGCAGTCAGTGAGTTTCTTCTGCTCTCATGATTGCTGATGAGTCATGGTGCCACGACTGATTGATTTGTGTGTCCAAGCTCTAAGCTATTCCTTTTGTGATACAGAAGAAAATCAGGCACCAGACAAGGGCTTTTCACCTGCTGGCTAACTGTCCCGTGCTTGTCTGCTTGTACTGGTAACATTTCATTTTCCTTCTCTGATTTCAAACCCAGATGAAGCCTGCACATTTTTGTTTTGGTTAGTATGCTGTAGAAAGTCAGACTCATTACATTACATTACTCCTTTATCAGGGTTGGGTATTTGGGCAGAGGGAAGGTGTTTGCCACTTCACCTAGCTGATGGCTTTGGATGCAATACTGCATGAGGAAAATTTGCGTGCAAGTGCCCTGTATCTTGGGCTTCATCCAAGCTTAGCCTGGATATTTGCCCACAGACAGGCAATTCTGGATGACAGATAGAGGCTGGAAGCAAAATGAATTCAAGCAGTCAGATAAGGTGGGCTGGGACTGCATTCTGAGGATGTATTTCTCTCCCTTTCATGTATGAATACAAGCTCAGCAGTGTCATAGTGGTGATGAGCTAAAGGTACAACAGAAGCAAATCTTACCGGAAGAGGCATTTTTTGGTGTAGCATGGCATAGACTGAGAAAAGGACAAGCATTTGAATACAAAATCCCTTATCAGGGCTTTAAACGAGTACTGTTGGAGCACCATATTGCTAGAGAGCTATTTCATTTAGAGCTATTAATGAGTCATCATCTGCTCTAATTATTCTGAATTCTGTCGTGGTATATCTCAACAATATTCTTAAGGCTATAATATCCATATTATTTCTCCTGATCTCAGATAGAAAACTCCTTCAAGAGTTTTTCTAAAAATGAGTAAATTGGGCTTGTTAGAAGTAGATTTATAGGAAATAAGGCTGCTTCACCTACTTTAATATAATCTTAAAATCATGAAAGGAAGACACAATTCCTCACCTTTTGCTGTAGATATAATGTAAAACAAAGAGAATAAAAATAAAAGTGCTGGACAAAGAGTTTCTTCTTCTAAAATGCAAGAGTGCTACAAAGGTGGTTTGCATCGATATTGCTTAATATCATACGTAGAAGAAAAGAGACTGCAGCAGACATAAAGTGGGTGCCCAAATAAAAGTGATATAGCTGCAGCTGTGCTTCTTACTTATGGGGTTATAGTGAGTTGCTCAAAAAACTGAGCCTGTTTACACTGCCTTTTGAAGCACCCTGAATCTACAGCCTGCTCTCCAACTGGACAAATGTCTGCAAGCATGGGTGAAAGATAGCCTGTGGACTATAGAAAATATCACAGGTCCACACAAGCTGTTAGGTGATGTAGACTGCTGCTACGGGTTCCTGGGCAAGCCCTTGACAGGCTGTTGCAAAGACAGGTGTGTGGATGGCTGTCAGGAAGATTAAAGAGCCGACCATTTTTACTGCGGTATAAGTATAGCTGTTAGGTGCAAAATTTCCACCCGAAGAGACAGTGGCTTTCACCTTCTGGACACTTCTGTCACTGTCTCAACCATATTTTTCTCATGTATTCATGGCTGTTATTCTATGCCATCTGAAATGCAGCCCAGATAATTAATTCAGTATTGGGAATTGAGCTCCTAATGTTGCCTGAGAAGGGAGCCCAAATAGTCAGCTATTCAGTTGTTTACTGTTTGAGCAAGCCTGAGCAAACTGCAAATCCTAGCTTGGCTGCTCCTCATTCTTGCAAGCCTGGTGGCCTCAAGAAAGCAGCCTTCTTTCACAACATGAGGGGAAACTCTTGTAATGTGGATTTCTACCAGAGCCGGGGTCCTCCTGGCAAACTGCTCTAATCCCATGAGCGCCACAGCCCTGGCTCCTCAGCAGCAGGACCTTTGTGTAGAGGCAGGGAAGGCTGAGCTGCCAATAAGCAGATGTTTGAGAGCAGATGGAATAGTTTATTGTGCTAGAGGGACTGATGGCACACAAGGATAGGTTGGAAAGTGGTATTGAGCATTTTGGTTGCTCCAGAAGCCCCCCTGCTACAACAGACTTGTTTCTGGTCTGAATGCAGCCCTGGTCAATGGTTCCCAGAAGGGGTAACCACTTGTGATGTCTGCTTGGAGAGTTAGGATACACGGCTGTGCTGAAGCAGAGAAACTCCCCAAACATTGCTTAGCTGAGCACTCATCACTAGAGATGCTGGTGGCTGTGAGCTTTCCGAGTGAAGAATCCCTGCCTCCTGGGGATCAGCTGAGGTAGGCCAACTTAGGGAAGCCAATACTCATGTACTATTCTGTAGGTAAATGAGCAGGCTTTGCTACAGGCAGAAGCTTCTTCAAAGCACTTCTTTTAAACAGAAACTAGGAACAGCGGTGATATGTGTATTTTCCCCAAGCTAGTAATTCTCTGCAGTCTAGGTAATGGGATAATTGCCATCACATGAGTTGGGGACCCCTTGAATGACACCAGAACATGTTCCTACCAAATTAATGGGTAGACAGGAGTTCTGCATTTTAAAATCAAATCTTAAAACCCTTGTAGACTGATTAAATTATGTCTCTGAGTCAGGAACAAAATGTAGCTTCATGCAAATTGTGCTCCTACCCATAATTTGTTAGTGCTGGAGAATGATTTAGTATTGGGGTTTCAGAGGTTGTTAAAGAGGGTGGTGTGTCCTAATCTCATGATTATTTAGTCAGATGTTGGAAACTACAGTACTTACCCAGAACTCTGCTACTGGCAATATGAACGTATAGGAAAGGGTAATCTATTTTAATATTACACCCATCTCTGTGGCATCTGGATAGTCAGCAATTCAGCTGAGAGAGGAAGGTTGTTTCAGATTTCCTTTAAGGACAGACTCCTCTCAAGCAGAAACACATAAACAAGTATCTTCATTTGAGTTCATTAATATGCCTGTGTTCCAGCAGCCTGTAAGAGATATATTTTTTTAATTCTCCTCTCTTTTTTTTTCAAACCTGGATAGTGTTAATCTGTCACTAAGAATGGAAAACAAGATTCTTTGTTGAGAGGGGGAGAAAGTGGATTAGTTGATGTAGTGACTTCTGGTACAGGATGTTTACATGCTTTTTCTGATTTCACAGGAAATACTCCGAGCTTCACATTTACAGAGCCACACTGGCTGACGCTGGGGAATATGCATGCAGAGTGAGCAGCAAACTAGGGAATGACAGTACTAAAGCCAGTGTTATCATCACGGACACCAATGGTAAGGCTTGGCTCTTTATTTTAGTCTTACATTCAGAAAGACCATTTATTAAAGCTGCTGCCAAGACAAAAGGGTTTGGAGGAGAGGAAAGCTTTGCAAGTGAAGTGGAAGTGGAAACACTGAAATCTATTAGGTGTGCTAAGAAAATTAATCAGGCTTGACTTGTCTGCTATATAGTTGAGATGTTCAGTTTTCCCTACGCAGACAAATGGGATGCCTCTTACAGATCTCAGGAGAGATCAGCATTTTCTGTGAGATTCTGACACCAAGTCTAAGACACAGTTTAAACAGTCATGAAGAGTATGAAGGGAAGGGAATATTATTCTAATTCCCATAGCACACATGAGTAGCAGAAGAACCGTGGGGAAGATTTCATTTAGCCTAAAACATGTCCTAGACTGAACTTCTAAACCAGCATTCCTCTCTTTGTCTTTAAGTAATATTTGTATGGCTCTGATTGCCACCATTTTTACTTTCACAGATTTTGATGGTTTTTTCTTTTGATTTCTAAAATAATAAAGACAAAGGTGTGAATGTATTTGAAGGTATATTATTCAAAGACATGAATGTAATTCAGGCACTGTGATTTAAATTTATTTCTTGAGAAGCAGAGTTTCTTGTGAGGCAGATAGCGTTCAGACTTACCCAAATGTTTTAAAATTAGTATAGACAGCTATTTTTGCAGGGGTCCTTTCAATTTAATTTACAGGAAGTTCCAATTGCTTCTGACAGAATTTTGTGAGTGTTTCTATTGTATGCAATTGTTTTAGCAATACTATTTCTCCTTGCAAGTGCGTTGGAAGCTGCAGTTCAGCTGAAATCTTGTTTCTTAAGTGTGACGATGACTAATTCAGCTCTGATAATTCCAACTCCAGTGTCCAGCCAATTGTGAAGTATGAAAATAACATGTTCTCATTAGCAAACCAAGCAGAAATTCTGTGTGTATCTGAGATGGGTTTTAAGATGTTGTTGCAATGGGAATTTACCAAAGATGCTTTTCTATTCTACACTGTGCTCTGAAACAGGAGATAGGCATTTAAATAAGTAGAAAATGAAACATAAGCCTTTGCCAGTTGGATTTCTCTTTCACTATCTGCTGGTTTGTGGTCACATGGTGATTGCTTCACTGTATTCACTTTGTGTATTTGCTATTCTATTTCCTCAACTAAAGAATCTCAAGTGTTAAGATTTCATACTAGTTGTATGATATTATAATCACAATCAGATGTCAAGAGACTGATATTAAAGATCAAGTGTTATTTACCAGAATGCTATTAGGAGGAAAAATGGATAGGTGTTTCTGTGTAGCTTTGTAAATGCTCTTGGTTTCCATGAATACTAATTTTGGTCAATGCTTACATGGAAAACTCCTGTGCTCTTTTCAAGATACTGGAGTTTCCAAAACTCAGCTATAGACACTGTGCCTGAGTAATGATACAGATAAATGCAAAAAAAAAAAAAAAGCTTGGGTGTCCTGTATTACTTTCTCAGACAAAGAATGGTGACATGGCTGGGGAGTGCTTGTGGACCTCATTCCTGTGATTCATGACATGGATTTTTCAACTTCCTTTGGGCTGTGCTGAATGACAGCAAAACACTCCTGCTGCAGGGAGACAGGAGCTTGGTTTTGAATGAAAACATTTGCAGGCAAGCCCTGTTATGTGCATTTATGACTGATATATTAGAATCTGTCTAATCTTGTTGTGAAATGTAAGTTGTTTAAAACATAGCCGTGTACGCAAACTGCCTTGAATGCGGACAAACTTGGATCCAATCTAAACCTGGCAGCTGGCTCTTGTCTGTAAAGGTCTGAACTGGAAACTCAGTGTTATCTGAACTGGAACATCTCAGTGATATTTGATAGACCAGAATGAGGCATGGCAACATTCATTGGATGAATAAATCAATCGTGCATATTTGGTTGCCACACATACATCTGAGCCCTCTCTGCTTATTGTTGCTTATAAATTACCAGTACAATTGTTCCTAGTTTTCCTCCTAAGGATGGAATTTTCCACCTGGAATTGAGGAACAGTATGGCAAACATCTGGTGACTTAAGAGCAATGGATCCCTAAGGCCTCAGAGGGCAACATCTGCTTTGCAAACAGGGACAGACCCCCTGTGTGGGTGACCTCCTCACCCCTCCTTCCCTTGCGTTCCCTGACCTATTCCCCTTGCTAGCTTAATGACAGATTTGGGATCCAAACTTGGTAATGAGCCCTGAAGGGCAGTCATTACTCAGGTCCTATATATCTGTGTGGTCCTGAGCTATTCGTAAGAAAGAGAGAGTTCAAAAAAAAACCAAAACACAGCATATTTAGCTCTTATTTGCTATTTCCTGCCAATGGGCTTTTGGAGAAGACCTTAGAGTCCAGTGTAGCCCAGTAGCCCCTACAGAAAACTAGTGTGTGGGCATCTGAGAGGGTTGAACCTCTCAGGACAAGCAGAGGGGTTGCTTCTTTTCACCTCCAGCAAATAGGATGACAGTGGGGTAAAGAAAGATGCATCAGGGGACCTGACTTTCCTGTGGTTGTACTGATCTGCTCTGCTATGTGAAGCATAACTTTAATTATGACCTTTAATTTAATGACCTTCTTATGTGTGTCCTGCTTTCTGCAAACTAGATCCTCCTTTCCATTTGCTTTTCAGTATAAAAATATTGGTTTTAATTCCCTAGAATTTTGTCAAACTTTAACTGTTTTAGTTGAAATATTTTTTGCTGGTGTATGCCACAAAAGAGAACTCTAGGGCCAGACCAAAGGTCTGTGTAGCATGATGCCTTGTCTCTAATATCAACTAGCAACAGGCATTAGGAAAAAACACATAAAGAACAAGGCAAATGTGTTGGTTTTTCTCTTGAAGAACACAAAAAGCCATACCATTACCACCAAGGTCACATGTCTGAAAATTGCTAATTTCAGTTGCCTGCTCCAAAGGATAGAAAAATTTCTCAATAAAAGAATTGTAAAAAATTCTTTGTAGCTTTCAGTGAACAGAGTTTTATTTTTCCCTGATCTCATTCTAAGAAAACATAATTTTTTCTGTCTTAAACAGTAATAGTCAAGCAATAGTAACTCCTGTCCTTGTTGCTGTTATATTAACATTGCTGTTATTTAAAACTGACAAATCTGCTCTTGTGCAAGTTTTTGCCACACATAAACACACACACCACACACAAACTGAATTAACCTACGCAGACTTCTAAGTTTTCTAGTTTTTACTGAAACATAAAGCCTTGTTTATACAGCCATATGTGTGGATTAAAAATGCAACAAATATAAAAATAGGTAGACAAACACTATTTTTTGCCAGTCTTAATAGCAAGCAGTGGGAGCTATTCTGTTCTCTTTTGAATTTATAATGAGTATAACTTGCCCACAGGATGTGAGCTGCCTTCTTATTTTCATTCAATTCTATTCATGTATGCTCCCCTAAGAAAGACTGTAACTGAGGTCTGAACAGAGACATGAAGTTCTTCTGGAGTTATATAAATAATGCACAGGTTTGCTAATGCAATAGTAACTGTCATCAGTGGTGGTGGCTGGGACAACTTTGCCTGAATTGAAGGGAACAAGAAGTGCTCAGGTGATCTGTTCATGTAACTGAATTGTAGGCAGAGGTAAGACTTGGTAAATTCATTAGCTACACAGTCACTCGCCCATGCAAGCTTATAGTTTTGCATCTGTAGGACTTGCAATGGTACTAAAAAGTTGTACAGTAGTCAATAATGATCTGATATTCGTCATTCATTAAACTTCAGTTTGCTGTTCCTCTTCTGAAGTTAGCCAGTAGCTGATCTTCAAGAAAATGGCAGATAAATGAGCCAAAAAAAAAAAAAAAANAAAAACAAAAAAACCAACTTGCATCTAGTGCCCATGGAGCATGTGGCCAACTACAAAATGCTTCAAAAGCAATAAAAGCTTCTTCTATTCATACATCAATCTGTCTGAGACTTGATTAAAGCAGGAGATACATATCTCTCCTCTCTCTAGCATAGTTAAGGTGACCTGGGCCATAGTTTGTTTTCAACTGGCTGGTATAATGGGTTGGATTCTCAACTGGTACAAATATGCATACCTGGGCCAATGTCACTGATTTGGACCTCCACATAGAAAGAAATGTGGCTATCACTCAGTTTGGCACAGCAATTCCTCCAAGAGTAGCCTTGAACCTTTTCTCCTTCAGAGGCATTACAGCAGAGCTGGTTGCCCACAGACTGAGTTGTCTCCTCTCAGCAGCCCAAATGAAGTTCACTACCTGGAAGGATGGATTAAGATACCAAGCCCGGCAAGGTGATGGGTTGCTGTGAGTTCTGTGAGGGTTCACTGTCTGGCCAGAGTATTAAAAAAATGAGACTGAGAGGCTGCAGGGGCCTGTCCTTTAAAGCATCCCCAAACAAGGCTCTCTTGTCCATCCTTGAATATTTTTACATAAGAAAGCCTCAGCACAAACATATCCAGGTTCAGGAAACAGCACTTCACCAAAACTAAGTGCTTCTAAAAGTGCCAGAGGACAGAAGTAGGTAGAGCATCTGAGGTAGCTGCTCATTGTGGGGACTTAAACATGACGATGAAGACAGGGCTGCAGGCAGCCGTCTCCATACCTTAGTAGACTGCAGCTGTAACTGCAAGTATCATGACTGAAAACTGCTTCCAGCTCTTTCACCTTAGGGAAGTGTTGATGGTACCCTACAAGCAGCCTCTTTTCTCTGCATGTTTTGTTCATGTGGATCCATGCTGGCCTTCTGAGATGGAGTAAAATGCCTCCCTTACTATTGCGGTGTACTGTCCTCAGTAAGCAATACACACAAATTTTGCATCTTCCAAATGTTAGCAGCCACTGTTAATGTTGCTAACATGAATGTTACTAGCAGGGCTCAGTAGTATGTGCCTTTGCCACATGTTTTCCAGACATGTTTCTTGGCACGTTTCAGATGTGAGAGGCTCTGGCTGTATTTTCCACTGGTAGGGAACTTTCCTGCCAGTGTTTGTACCAACACAGCTTAGCTGGAGACACAGCAGCAAGAAATGCTCCATCAAGCCCAGCACAGGCACTAAATGGAACATGGTTTCTTTAACAGTGAAAGAAAAATTTGCTCCAGTTGTGCCAGATGCTGAACTATGCAGCTCTCAGACCTGTTCTGTCTCCTGTTGTGACTAAGGAAGGTTAATTGCTCAGACAACCCAGCTGCACAACAGCAAACTGCCTCCCAAAAAACTCCATACCCAACAAACAGTCCTGAAAACTGCCTGGCTACAGGCCACTGTATTCAAAGACCTAGTGCAAAGGTTTTGACCATAAAATTTTACTTATGATACTCATTTCCATGCCACACATCACTCACTATCAGCAAAATGCTGCATAACACATTCTCTCACATTAATGAGATGAAACTGGGACATATTGCCGAGGCAAACAAAATATTTGCCAAAGAAAACTGGACCAAAATGGAAAACAGCCAAAAAAAGAGCTAGCAAGTAAGAAACTAAAATACAGGCTCAGCATTGAGGTTTAGTGAGAGAGATGTTGAAGGGAAGACCGTTGGACTGAGTCTGGTCAAGTTTCTGTAGACTCTGAAGACACTGAGCAGAGGGCCACCTGATCTAGAATCACGGAAGAGGAAAAAAAGACTTTCCTAAGTTACCTTTTCTTAAATCTCTTATGAGGTTTTTTCTAAATTCTTTTTCTGCGGCCTACCAGAGGATTCTTGGTGTGCTGTGAGGATTCAAGGCAAGACTTCTTCCCTGGCATTTGTGGCCCTTCTCTGGCTGTGGAGTTGAAACCTGTGCAGCTGTATTGAACTGCACCACTATGAGGCTGAAAAGTGTTTTGAGAACTTAGAAAAGGCCAAGATTGTTGATGCATACAACTGAAGGGTGATTTCTTCACACCTAGGAAAATGCCCACAGTTGTGGCTTGCGGGGTCAGCAGCACACAGACAGGTGGATAAAGTCATTGGAATGAGGTCTCTGTACAAGTCTGTGAAGCCTAAACATAGAAGCTTTCTACTTTCTGATTTCTCCCATCTGCAGTCTGCAAGGCACTAGCAGGGATCTAAGCATAGCAGCATCATCCCCCATAACCATCAGCCATTTCAACAAGTGGGTGCAAGAAGTCCATAGCAGTATGTCACTAGCAATAGCATATCTCTGTAGGACTAGTATTGAAGAGCAATTTTTCTCATCTCTTCAGCAAAGCAACAGTTTGATTTTCACCAGAGATGCCCCAGCAGTCATCTCATGGGGGCTAGGTTTGCGTGTGTGACTTAGAAGATTTCCCTTAAATGGCAAGTGACATTATTGGATGTACTTACCAGCAATTCAAGTGATATGAACGGGAACACTTCTTTGCAAAATTTAACTGCCTAGAAGCATAAAGAGTAAATACTCACACTGATGCCTTCCAGAACCAGAGCCATCTGCATGCTTTCTCCTGTTGCCACTGATCCCAGAAGAGAATGAGAGATTGAACCACTGGCTTCTTTCAGAAGAAATAGTCTTTTTTCTTCAGTCATACTAGAAGACACCACCATATTTCACTTTTTCTCAAAAGGAAACATTTGCAAGTTGGTGTCTGATTGCAGCCTGTGCCTACTGAACCAGAATTTTAGCTTGCTTCTTTGAGCACCTTTTTCCTCATTACCTTTTCCATTCTTGGACTTAAATGAATCATCTGACTCTACATTATAACTTCTTATTGCCTCTTGTGTTTTCCAGAAAGCACCAGCAAGATACCAGTATCAACAGAAGGGACAAAAACTTCTTCACGTAAGTTGAATTAACAGAGTCTTTCTGTCTCTTTCTCTTTATTTCTTCTTGAAACTGCTTCTGCAGCTCTGAAACTGCTCCCTCGTAGGAGAGAACAATTCTCCTCTGTCCAGCACCTCAGTAGCTCCATATCACCTTAAATGCTGGAGCTACTTCAGGGACTGAAAAATGAATGAAGAAGGGTTAAGCATACATTTTTATATCCTGGAGCTGCACTGAGGATGCTGCCTGCAGCAGCCCAAGTGAAAAAGTATTTGAGTTCTTAGGAACTGTGTTTAAAAAAAAGCACTTCTTATTCCTGTTCCTGTAAATCCTAGCAGCTCCATATGAATTTGCAGGGTGTATAGACGTAGTGATGTTTCCTCCGGAAAGTCTGTTGCCTAGACTGCACTGTTCCTCAGGGCTGTATCTACAATTCCTGACAGCTCTGCAGGGTCTGTGAATGTAGGCAGGTAACTCACTGCCAGTAGTTTAACCACTTTTGAAACTGCCTTGGCATACTAGGAGCCTTCTTCAGATGGTTTCCTCTCAGGTTGGTGGAATTTTGCTTTCATCATCCTGCCTGCAGTTATGGATTGCACGCCTCCAGAGTTACTCCTGGAACTGACCCCAGTGCTAAGTCACTTTCATTATTTTAACTTTTAGAGCTACTTCATATATGGCCACAACACAAGCAGTTGTCTCTACTTCTGAGTTTGTCTGAGGGAGATACGGATAGGTGTGCATAAGCTAAGCATCCCAAGGTTTTACAAAAAGCACATATCCTTCTTGGCAAAGAGGCTGGGGTCATGCTAGCTTTTTTGAGAAAGCTATGTCTGGCAGAGACAGGTTTTATGAGAGATGACAGTGTTTGTAGGCTAGATCAAGGAAAACAGTGTGATTGCCAGATTTTGCATTTAGCATGCCTGCAGTCTTTCCTTTGATGCATCTGCATGTGTGGCGACCTACTTCTGAAGTCTTGGCACTGCTGCCTGACAGAAGAGCCATTGGATGTGCCCATATTCTTTCATGTTCTCAGTGGGGCCTGTCACTGGTACTTCACTGGATATGTATGAGACTACATAGCTAATAGCAAGTGTCCTGTAACCATTGGAACAATTTTTGTTCAAAGGAGGTGACACGCTGGTCACCGACTCCACTGGGCTTGCCTCCCCTTCTCCCTTGTGCAACAAGAATGCAGTCCCTGCACTTCGCTCCCTTCTTTCCCATCAGCTATATTTCTTGGTTTTGAGTGGTCTCTTTCACTGCTTACGTCCTTTCCAGTGCCTGCTGTTACAGTACTGTTCTTCTCTTTACTGCTATTGTGCCACTGGAGAGGAGGAGGCTGTGATGTTCAAAATGCTGGCTGCATTCCTGATGAGTCGCTGCACAGGCAGATTTCATGCCAAGCAGCATGTCATGCTATTGTCCTGAAGGAGAACAGAAAGCAATACATTCCGTGGCTGCTTGTTGAGGTCTTCTCATGGAGCTCTGAGTAGGTCTTTGCTATGTGGCTTGAGCAGAGACCTACTCAGACCCAAACCCAGACAGGTGCATTTTTCCCGACTGTTGTCACCCAGCCCTGGGTCCAGACCAGGAGACTCCTGCTGACCAACAGAGTCTGGGGTTTTGGACTATGCTGATTTTTTCCAGGCGTTGTAAATGCAAATAAGTCATTAGTGTGTTTCTTCTTTAATTGGACATAGGCTACTGTGAGATGCTGGTGTTTAAATCACCAGGAGCAGGGTCTCTTTAAGTATTGCTACAGTTACTTTTTGGGTTTAAGTGTAGTTTTACTCTGCCTAGACTCTATTAGGCAACCTGACTCTATTAGGCGACCTATTCATCTTTTCTGCCTCACAGGACATGTTGTTAAATAGTTCAATACAGAGCATGTGGTATGCCTGACCTGCTCCCTAGGATGCATGGGCTGGTTGCTAGCCACACTGATTTCCTTCATCCCTCTCCACAGTGGCACATCAGATTGCTGCCTTAGGCAAAGTCCTGCCTCTGCAAACTCTTCCTTCCAGCTGATAGTACTCCTCAAGCACACTCTTGAATTCTTTATTCATGCATGGCACCGTATGTTTTTCTGGGGTCTGAGACAGCAAAAGCCCATGAAGCCACCCAAATGCATGCTTTTGGTTTGCTGCGTGGTTTGGGTTCATATAGCTCAGGAGGTTCAGCCTTAACTTAAGGCTAGCTTCTTTCTTCCATCAACTTTTCTGGGTGCTTCCTTTGTGTGATTTGTGTTGAGATCCATTTCCTTCAGCCATCCTACAAGACTATTTGCTGTCTTGAGCATGCTTCTTTTTACTTTCTTTGTGATCACTTTGGGGTTGGTGCTATGTCTCATTTGGGTCTGGAACGTGTCCTGCTCTCCCTTCCAGCTACAGATCTCTGCAGACATGTGGAACTCAGGGACCCTACTCTCTTTCAAGCCACAGAGGTCCTTAGCCATATTTGCGCTACAGCTAGAGGCCTGACTGTTCACTTGGAATTATGTGAGAAGAAAATAAGAAGCTAGTGTTTCCTGGGTCAGCATGTGGAACTTCAAGACCCACTGCTTTCCACTTGCCTCTGATGCTGTCATAAACAGATGAAAACTTTGCTTTGTCTTTGCCAGTTTTCTCCTGGCCTTCCCTCCCAGGATTATGGAGCATTTTTGCAGTAATTGATTATTCACCACGTGCTGTACCAACTTTGAAGCTCTTTGCTTTCGCGAGCTTTCTAATTTTTTTCTCCGCTTTGGCAGGTTTCTGATTCCTGAAAAAAANACCTACAGGAAGGAGTCAGGAGTGACTGGGTAGGATTCCTGCACTACAGATGCAGTTGTTATTTGTTGTATGTATGATGAGTATAGCTCTAAGGACCATGTCCTTTGCAGATTGAAGACTAACCACCTCCCTTCAGGAAGGTCAAAGCACACGTTTGGGCAGGGCAAAAGAGGAGGAAACTGCTCTGGTGTTTCCTACCTGGAATTCCCTTCCTTGCCCTCCCCAGGCAATGTATGGCTTCAAATGCTGTCTTCTCTGCCTCCACAGCCCCTGTCTCTAGTGTAGCTGGAATATCCTCAGGTCCAGCCATCCCCAGCTGCAGTGCAGTTCCCTTCATCCCCGTGTCAGCTGCTGCACATTAGAGTTCCTCAGGCTCTTCCTTTGTGTCCTGCTGCCCTTGGGAAGAGGATGAGGAAGATGAGGACATCTTTTAGTGTGTCTTCCGTCAGCTGGAACAGAGAACCAGAAATGGTTCCCCTTCCTGGGAAACACAGGTCTCTCTGCTCATCTTGGGAGCACACGAAGCTACAGAGGTACCAGTGAAGAAGGTGACTCTTTTCTTCATCTGTAATAATGCTTCGCAGGGATGCTTTACAGCCATAATCTTGTGCACTTTCACCCTTAAGAACCATCAGGTAGAACCTTCCAGCTCTTTACTAGACCCAGATGCACCCAGCCTGGTTTTGAGCAGTCTGGAAGGACACTTCACAAAATCAAAGTCAGCAGCATTGTGGGAAGTATTGCTGGCTGCCAGAAAGGGGATGGCAGGTGAGATAAACCAGAGGTCCAAGCTATCCCAACGGTTCCAGTGTTACTATAAAATATGGTGTGTGCTCTATAGCAAACTATACATAGATGCCCTTAACTCCCATCTATTAGCTACTGTAGCAGCACAAGGGTGAATGGTCAAAGGCAAATATCTGGACACAGTATTCTGAACATTTTTCATAATATATATGACATACAAAGGGTTTATTTTTGTAGATTTTCTTCTCAGCTATTAGACTGATTACTGTTTTCAGTGTGTGTTGAAGGAATTTTAGAAATCTGATAGATTATTTAAAAAGACCAGAAAGCTTTCTGCCAGTAAGGTGAGAAGAGTTAATGTTTTTGGCCTTTTTCCTCCGATGCACAGCAGCAGGGTAGGCAAGAATAATTCCTGGAGCAATTTAAAACAGTACTTTCTTTCTGTTCCGTTCTCAGCTGTATGAATGTAAATTGGGAGTAGTACTGTTCAAGTCACTAAAATAAGTAATGGAGAAGAAAGAGCAGTATTGAATACTACAGCCTATGTTGGGTAGGAAAGGTACTACAAAGCAGGAGGGAGCCAATGTTCATTGCTAACAGATGTGAATGTCTACTACAGAGTGATGAGGGAATTGAGTCCACATACTTATTCTAGCGTTGCTTAGGGCTTTTCTTTTCTGAATTTCAGTGGGATATGTCCATTTCACACTTGTCACTGTCAATCTTGTAACAGCTACAAGGGATAAAATAAACTGTTTCCTTCCACTTCTCAGACAATAGCAGATGTTTCAGAGAACATGCCAGCACTGTCACTGTTGGTGAGATGCTGGGAAAGACCCGAGAAAAGTAGAGTGATTCAGTAGGCTCCCTCCCCTGGGCTTTCACAAGTGAACAGACATGGGTCATGCTTTGCTTTTTTGGAGTTCCAGTGACAAATATTCAGAAAGCTAAAAGTTTAAATAAAATCCCATCTCTGTAAGACACTCCACAAACAGACATCCCAAAGCTGAAGGTCCTTCTACCCTTTTATGTGCTATACATCTACAGTCCCCAAAATCCAGCCCTTTCTGAGAGTGTGGGCCTCCATTCTTAGGTAAAGGAGAGGGGAAAGACTGTGATGTATTCACAGTTTTACATAAAGTGCTGATGAGCAGGTTGAGTGGTCAGTAATCCAAGGGAGGAGGAGGAAATTAATACTTTTTTGTCCTGTTTCATAGCATGAGACTTTGTGGAACTGATTGCTAACAATGCCCCTGGGAGGTAAAAATATTCCCCACCTTCTCTTGCACCCCAGCCCTAGGATTGTTCCATATATATCCATTTTGTACTGTGTAATATTGAAACCTAAGTTACAATTTCCATTTTCCTTGATGATGGAGCTCTCTGTGATATGTTTTTTCCTTATGAAAAAAAGTGAACAAACCAACAGCAATTGGGCCCCTGTGTGCTCTCACTACAAAGGGCTGCAGAGGCCATTGTTAAGCAGATCAGAATGATTTGGGAATTGAAGACATTTTTCCTCCTCTGGTTTCTGGGACTGCAGTGCTCTGTAACAAGTGCCTTATGGCCCTGTGACTTTCTTCTGCTCAGAAGTTGCAGTGCAAAAAAGTAAATCTGAGACTTCACCCTGGTGCCTTGATTTTACAGGTTCAGTCAACTACATATTCAAGACTATGTGGTGGTCTTTTTACTCTTCTGGGACTTTTTAAATGAATCTTGGCTTCTCAGCCTGACAGGCAAAAATAGTATACATATGGCAGCCTTCCTTTTCTTTAGAAAAGTGGTCCCAAAACTTGCATTCTGGTTTGTAGGTTACTACATACCTGGAAAGAAATTCAAAAGCAATCAGGTTTCCTAGGTTAAAATCATCAGCACTGCACACAGCCTTCTGATGGGGGTATTCCGAAGGAGCATTTGTATGGTGCAAGAGGGGAGAAGGGAAATGGTGGGAAACAGGCTGTTCACAGTGACCACATCCCTGATGGCATTGGAACCAGCTACAGCACTGTTTGGGTGTACAGAACAGCAGTGATGCAGCACCTTAGCTTACTGTTTCTATGGAGAGTAACAGTCTGGAAGTCCATACTTTAAGGGCTAACCTGAATCAAAAGCTGAGCATTTGTAGCAGTAGGAAATTAAGAAATGGGACAGAGCCAGAGACGGTGGGAATATATTTCTGACTCTTCATGAGAGACAGAAACATTTGCTTAGCTTACCTTCATGCCCTTTTTTATGCTGCCCACTAAGCGCTGCTCCCTAAAATGTCTGTGGAGGCACTTTCCCCAGCAAAAAGCCAGTGCATAGTGTGTACTCGGTGTGTTTAAGACCTCATCATCTTAACACTGGGATTCTCTGTTCAGATTTGTCTGCTTGTACAAGATGGTGAGCCAACAACCATGGCACTTGTAATTTTGACCCTGGCTGGCAGCCAAACACCACAACAACCACTCACTCACCTTCCCCCTTGTCCCCTCCTGAGCATGGGGGCGAGAATTAAAGGGACAAAGGGAAAAGAGTCTTGTGGGTTGAGATAAGAACAATTTCGTAACTAAACTACAATAATATTGGAAATAATAAAAATGATAATAACAGTAATATATACAAATCTATAGAAAGGAGTGATACACAATGATACTGCTCACCACCTAATGACCAAGGCTCAGCCCGTTCCCAGCTAATGATGCCAGAGCAGAGAGAGTCACAAATCTGCAGTCCTGGAATGGAGATAAGAGCCTGAGTGTCTGAGATACCAAGATGACACTGAGAGAGGGGAAGACAATCAAGACCCGGAGGAAGACAATCCGGAGTAAGAGAGGGAACTTCTGGACAGAGNAAGAAGTCCTTGACTGTCCTGGCAGCAACTATAAACATCACCCTTCTTCTCAGCACAAACCCAAATCAAACTCTCTTACTAGCTACTATGAAGAAAGCTAACTCTGTCTCACCTGAAACCAGGACAGCACTGGATGTGCTTGGAATATGCATCTTCCTGTCCCTATCTAGCAGGTTGATATGACACACAGCTGGAGGCAGGTGTATGGATGAAGAGCAGGTAGGATGCTGATCCCACCTTGCTTGCTCTTTTTTAGAAGAGTATAGAGCAAGTTTGTTCAGCTTTTGGCTAGAGGGAAAGACCCAATGTTGGTCATCTGTCCCTTAGATTACTTTAATCTCATTTTCCCACTGAATTTCATGCTGGCCTCTAAGACCTGCACAGAAATTTAAAAAATAAAGATTAGCTGGAGAAGAAATGTGTCGGTTTAGACTGCTCATCTTTTCTCTCTGGAATTACCTTGCAGGCTCCAAGCCTGGCACAGCGAGGCACCTTCCTAACACTTTGTCTTGTCATGGTCCAATAACAGATTCCACCCTATGTATTGAATAGAGAGCAGATAGAGCATGTAGAAAGGAGACCTGCAAAGACTTTTTGACTGTCACATTTTCTCAAGTACAATACTGAGCTGCTTTGACAAAAAATGTTCCATGCTCAGCATGATGTTAGGGGCTTTGGTTTACAGACTATTTTTAACAGGAACATTTTTGCATGTATGTGTCAAGCAGCCTGGCCAGTAGATCATCTGTGTCCTAAAAACTTAACAAGCAAGTGAAGTTTCTGCTTTCCTTCATCTCCTAAAATGAACCCAGTCCTTATTCCTGGTGTTTATTTATGTAATACCTGACAAGAGTCCATTTTTGAAAAAACTTGAGTTTTGTTTAAGAGTCATACAAACCTGAATCAGCGCTTCTGGAAGACAGACAGCTTGAGCTCCCAGTTATACAGGTTTTATATGACTGCTTCTTCTGCCTTCAGGATACTTATCCAAACCTCTAAAGACCTTCTGATTTTGTTCCTATTTTAAGCAATTGTTTAAAGGGTCATCTTGATTTGTAATAGGTCTCTAGACCACTCAAGTTGTCCTGCTATCTGATGTTTGGAGTTTTGGTTAGATTTCTTTATTTTATGCACAGGTACCTACAGGAGTATGCTTGTCTTTGATGTGTGGCCAAAACTTGTGGAATCAAGGAAAGGCAGATGAAGAATGAAAATCCATCTGCAATCTTTCCTACTTTCTGAGGTCCATGTGAATTGCAATTCTTTTAAGACACAGTGTGACCTGGTGCCTGGATATCTAGCAGTATAGTGGCATATAGTGTGTAAGGAGTTTCTGCATTAGTTCTGTTTACTCTCTTTTGTTTTACTTCATTTTATTCTGAGTTTGACAGATGTTAATTTCTAATGTTCCCTCTACAACTGAGAGACAACGAAGATGACAGTATGATGAACAATGCTGCAGCACAGTGTAAGGATCAGAAGAAATCAGGGGACACTGCCTAACCGTTGAACATGTCCGTAACTTCCTTCATCCCAAAAGGGCTCCACTGTTTTGTCATAAAACCTAAATACACTAGTAGCAGCTCAGTGATTTCTGAAATGCAGCTATCTTTGGGTGAAAAAGCAGAATTGTTTTAGGAGAGTCTAGTAGCAGAGCAGAGTCACACGGCAGGATGGTAAGAGAACACTGTAACCAATTGAGAAATCTGAAGGAATTCAGATGGTGAAGGCAATTACTCAGATCGCAGTTATGCTAGCACAGCAGGACTCCCAACTCGTGCTCTTGCAATAAGTTAGTCTGACATCTTCAATTGTTAGTATTTAACTCATCCATTCCATGGACTGAAAGGCTGCTTCTCCTGGAAAGCCTGATGCCTTGGTGGGACAGTGGGTCAGAGGAAAACACTATACCACCTCGTGCATTTTGCTTTGTCATTTCAGTGTTGTTATTTTTCTGAATAATCATCTCTGGAGAAAACTCTTTGCTTTGTTCTAAGGATAAAGTGAGTGAGCAAGGGCAAGGTCAGATAACTAGTTCTTGTTTAACATAAAATGGGTTTAAGCCTCCTGGTTAGTGAAATCCCACTGAAACTGCAGAAGTGAAAATATGTGGATCCCCTGTTAAAACCTAGCATGGTGTGCAGTATTTTCCAGGTTCTTTCTCTGCAGTGGACACTAATCACAGTGGACAGTGCAGTGGTAATCCCAATAGCCTTATGACTTGATCTGCTGTGACAAATCCTGTTTCCTGTGTTTAAATTTCACAGATAGGGCAAACTAATGTGAAATAGATAACATTTCCCAAAGACAAAGCTTTCAACCTTTTGCATGATTCCTAGTCTAAGGCTGTTGTGATGTTAAATGTCTGCTTCCAAACCACTTAATCTTGCAGGGGTTTTTGCAGTTGCACTCTTGATCCCTCAGCCTTGCTCTGAAGATCTTGGCATGGCACTGAGGACCTGAGCTGTGCTAGGGAGCTCCACTGGGAAGTTTGTACATGTCAAACTTCTGAGATAACACCACTAGTATAGGGTCAGTTCTCTTCTGTGCTGGTTTTTCTTGTTTTGGTTTGGTTTTTTTTTTTTCTTCAAGGAGGTCAGAGAGGTAAAAGGCAATGATGAGTATAAGCAGTATTAAAATTGGAAGAAGCTGACATAACAGTCACAAAGAAAGAAGTGCAACAGTTTATAGAGCTTAAATGCAGCTGCAAAAGTGAAAGGGTTTTAAGGATATTATCTTTAGCTGTGCATGTAAGAATAAAATTATAAGGCTAGCACTTGCCTCAGCATTTGTACATCACGAGGCAATAGTGTTTTATGTATAAATATACATACATATACAGGCTTATAAAGTATAAATATGTAACTGTGAAGGCAATGGTTGGGTCTGGTTATTTCAGGCTGTGCTTTCCTGAGGTCATGGATTACACCATGGAAACCACAACCAAATGTGTGGCAGTCTACTCTGCTGTCACACATGTCACAAAATCTACTTCGAGTGTTTTTGTTGCTTGTAATATTTGTGAAATAATTTCATAAGCCCACCTTCCATTCCCTTTAACATGTTGTGGATTATCTCCTTCTCTCCAAGTCCTACCAGAAACTTTTCTGATAATTCAGAAAAAGCAATCAGTAGTTAATTTTTTTTAAGACTGAATGTGTCTTCACTGGTGGAGTGGGTGACACCTTCACAACAGCGTAGCTGGCCAAAAGCCATGTTTTTAATTGCTGCCTTAGCTGAGTGTCAGAAATGGGAGACTGTGGCCTCCATCCCTAGCTCTCCTCAAGACCCCTGAGTATGTCAGGACCTCTGTTTCTGAAACCCTGTAAGCTGAATAAGAATTTGGCTTCAAGAGGCTAGTGGTAAGTTTCTTTGAGGGTCTTCCAGGGGGTCTAATAATGGGGAAACCTTTCCTCAGAGATGATTAGTTTATGCCTTTCTGACTTCTTCTCCCCATTATGCTGGAGTGACAGGTACTACATGCCCACTTGAGACCAAAATCAGTATCTTCCTGATTTGCCAGCATAATTTATGCTACACTGGAGGACGTGAGTTTATAGCACAGGGATGTGTTGGTGGTCTGACCTTAGTGTTTTGGTCACTGTGTCTCCTATGGGAAGAAGTCCCTGGTACTGTCACTGTGACAAAAACAGGTACTCAAGGATTCCTCTTCCCTGCTGGCTATGCCCTTTCTGGGTAGCATCTGTGAACATACTTTGTGGTATTGGATCAGCCTTCTCAAAATCTTCCCTCTTCTATGGCATTTTTGAGACATCAAGGTAGTTCATACTGAATAAAGGTGCATGACAAGCAGTGATGCTAGCTGGGAAGAGATCTGTGAACAACGTGGAACATCTGACTTTGACAGAAGCACGCATCTATTTCAGGCATTCTGGCAAATCAAGATATGTCATTAATCATGCTGAAATCAAGAATGTCAGTGCTTTGTAGGAAAGCATAAAGGAGCCAAAGAGCTCAGAATGAGTGTGAAAAAAGGATATTCACAGCAGCCAAAAATGATGAATGTGTGCATGGGCACAGAATAATATTTGTATTTTAACACAACAGGCAATTCCCAGCCTACCCCTGTAGCCCAGATATTCTATTCATCTGCTTATCTTCCAACTATTTTCCTAAAAATATCTACCTACTCCCAAAGAGAGCCCTAAGGCACACTATTGTGTTAACCCCAGGAGACACTAGGAACGAAAGGTCCTTTGTGCTCCTCGGGAGGCCCTTCTGTCCCAAGAAAGACATGTTTGCAGTCCACTTGCTTGTTTTTGGAGGGTGAGTTTCAATTATTTCAGCATTGGTGGGGAAGTTCCAACAAAGAGGAAAGTGCCAAAGAGAATTTTTGTTTTCAAATCTGAATTACCCCAGGCAGCCTGGAGTTTTGCTGGGCTCCCTTTGACAGAAAGGCACATACAGCTGGCTTTCTTAGGTGGTGTGTTCTGGACTTTCTATTCCTTGTTCTACCAAGGAAGGTCTTAGGCTGCATTGGCTGCAAACAGAGACACTCTGTGATGTAGCAGGGCCCTGATCCATGAAAGGTTGTTTCAAGTTCATGGTCTGACAGTAGAAGTCTGTGACAAAGCAGAAACACAAAATTAATTAAATACAGAGAAGTCAAGAGACTGGGTCCATAATGAGCTTCCAATTCAGGCAGTCCTAGTCAACCACAAAGGCAGATGCTGTTGTCTAGGGAGAAAGAACAAAGTTTCTTAGAGAGCAACAGGGGAAAGGAAGATACCCCTCTGAGTTATCTGCCTGGTATCCTAGGCTCTTTTGATTCCTGAGCAGGAATACAGGGGGTCCCTACCACTTTAATAACTAGAAGTGTTTCAGCATTCAATTGGATCTGCTTCTGGAAGATGAGAACAGAGGATAACACAGTAGTAGATAGAAGATTAACAGAAAAGAACACTGTTATCTAAATAACTTATAAAGCGTATGGCTTTGAATAACTTTCCATTTGCTTAAGAATAACCCCTTCACAAATTACTTTTTGATTCTTAAAAAATGCCAACTGCATGACAGAAGTTACATTACAAAAGCCATAGGCAGAGCACTGTATATATAAATGTGATCTTTTCATAGATGCATGGCTTTGAAAAGCCTCACTGTATCCCCTTATTAGCTTCTCCACAAACACAGTGGCACACTACGACTAAGACTGAATTTAGACTACAGGAGTTCCTACCAGGGAAGTTAAAAGCAATATTATTCTTTCACGTTCCTGTTCTAGCAGTATTCTAACATTGCAGTGGGAGCCAAGCTAAACGCTCAGTTAGAAATCACCATCCCATCTGTCATGTCCACATCTCTTGTAAATTGCCTATTGGTAACCTCTCCTAATTGGATGCAAAGTGGGAAAGTTGTTACCTCCTGTGACTTTCATTATGAAAATGTTCCCGCAGGTTCCTAGTGGTTTCTGCTGTTTCTTGACCTTCTTCCCCTGTACAGAAATGAGAAGGAATTGCTGTAGTCACTGCAGCAATTAAAGAGCAGCCTTTTACACTGTTATCTTCCTTCTAGGTGTGCATCTTCCTAAATATTTAGCAGTAGTCAGCTAGTCAGTAATTACGAGTTGCATTTGCACTAGCATGAAAATGCATGGCAAAGATAACAAAACACTCACTCTGTTTTGGTTTGGTTTTTTTTTTTTAAAGAAAGTTATGCCTTGGAGCAATTGTTCTTTATGAATCATTATTTTCTTTTAGTGTACATATATCTATATAAAAACTCTTACATTTCTTCACGGGATTTTCTTCTCTTGACTGTCCACTCTTCATGCTAGTAATTTCAACTTCTTTATGGATACACGGAGCTCATAAGCCTTATTAGTAGCTTATAATAATCACAGCATGCAGCTGTCAGGGGTCTTTCGGCAACATAATTCCAAATTTCCCCTTCTACAGGGGTTTGCTTTTTACAAGCACTTTCCAAACTGCAATAATCCTGTTGCAAGCTAAAATAGCATGGGGCATTTCTAATTCATGATGGATGATCATAAAGGCTAAAACTAGGGTGCTAAGTGGAGTAAGGCTGAGGCGTGAACCGGAGTACTAGAGCAGTGTTTGCCAATTCCATCATTAACATGCTTTCATGTGTCATTCTGGTTTACATTACCTACTGCTTTTCAAGACACCTAGGCACAATGAAGGATTAAGTGCATTGAGACCTTTCCCAGGACACAATATGGGTACAACCCTACCAGCTTGGCTCCCTTCACTGTAAGCGGCCTTCCTACATCATCCCAAGAGATGTTGCCACCCCAGCATCTACACACTACCAGAGGGAATTAATCATAAAGCCATATTCATGCCATAAAAACACATACTGGGTGGGCTAAGACACAGCCTTCCCCCAATTTACACACTGGGAACTCAAAAAAGCACACATGTAAATTATTTTTCATGAAGGGCAGAGGCACAATGAAGTGGTGTGTAACATAAATGTAGTCCAGCTATGACATTTGTTGTTGGACTGAGAGCATGATCCGTCCCTTTGCTACTGAGCAGTGTAGGCACATCTGACCTGTCAGACTGCCTTTTCCCACCCAGCCTTCCTGACTGTGGGGGCACACAGCAGCTGGCATTAGACCACAGCCTTCCCAAGTTCAGCAACCACGGCTGCTGCTCTTGAACAGAGAGATGAGACAACACCTACTACACTCCAGTCCCAAGCCAATAGAGGAGATAACTGGTTTTCCAGCCTTGAGGATCTGGCTTTTTTGTTTGTTCATTTTTTTCTCTTTTGTTTATTCACCGCAGAAAACTCCATGCTCCAGAGCTATAAATGTTCAGAATTCATGTTGAGTCAGGAAGGATTTGACTGGACACAGATCTGCAGCCTGAAGCTTTTACAAACACCATGTGCCACTGAGCTTTTCTTAAAGTTTAGCATTTATACATGGGGTGGTAATAGCCCTTCAGAAGTTAATATAGTCATTATTTTTCTGAGCTTTTAAAAGTGAAATCTGAACTTTCTTATTGATATTTTACTGGTAGTATTCACAGTGATCCAAAACATGATTCTTAATAACACAATCAAGCATCTGACAGGTATGCTGAGGAGTATTACTGCAATGGTTCTTTTTCAAAAGAAAAAGATAAGCCACTCTCCAAGGAAGAAATATGAGAGCATTTTTTCAATAATGTCGATTTTACAGGCAGATATCTACCTGTAAAAGCCACAGCTACCTACATGGTAGAAAGCTACACATTAGATCTACTGCTGCCAATTGTGGCACAAATTGTCAGTGGCAGGAAGTTTTTTCTAGTCTTCTCAGATTAGAAGTGAGCTAACCACATGTGATGCTTTTATTTGTTTGAAATGTCTGTATTTTTATATATAGTAACTGAGGATGTTCTTTCAGTTGTAGCTAAAAATCTGTTCTGTGCTTTTAAGCACTGGCATCCAATGCCATGGGGCATTAGTTCAATAGTTTAGTTATTGTTCTGGGAGAACAGTAGGTTTAAATGTCTGGTACTTTTTGCCTGATTAAATGCCACCCTCCCTGCTTTTTTCCATTCTAAGTCCAAAACTAACTTTGATTGTTACGAATTTCTTAATATTTTATGTTATTTAAAGCAATGGAAACATGGAGTGATTCTACCGACTCCACAGGACACACAGTGAAATAAGACTGGAGTCTAATCGTGCACTATATTTTTTATACTGTTAGTATGACTTTTATTATTTCCCTGGAACAGCTCTTTCCTTCTATTTCCCACTGGGGAAATCTTTGGCTTAAAACAAGATGCAGGCTATGCATCGTTCTTGAATATATTAATGATCTACACAAATCCCATTGGCTGCCCACAATGGCAACTAATACTTGACAGACAGTGGGGTAACAATTGTTTCAGAGCCTGCGAGAGGCCGGAAGAATCTTAAACACTAATTTTGCAGGAAGGATGAAGAATTGCTTTGAGCAGCAATGCAGTCCATTCAAATTCATGTCTGTCTGTATGTCTGTCGTTATGCAGAATTGGTATTTCAGTTCTCTGGTGTAATGTGCTCAGAATCAGATGCTGACCCTGGTTACTAGGTAAGCTGTATCTGCAGACTAGATACTTGTAACTCCTTTATGTATTTGTCGCTTTGGAGGGAGGAGGAGATTAAGATAGGTCCAGGGAAGGAATGCTGTGAATATGGATTCCTTTTTTTTTTTTCTGGTAGACTAGTAAGTAGTAAAGCCAATGTAGCTGTGATCCCTAAGAGCAGCAGATCAATCCAAAGCTTCATGGGAGGTAACACAAGTCTGAAAGCCTCTCCACATGTGTTCAATCAGCACATTTGGGCTGCACATCGGTGAAATGCCTTCCTGGAGGCAGGGAAGAGGAAATTAGGCATGGTTTAGGGACTGTTTACCTTAATCTGCTCCAGCTGCATGTTTCTGTCAGATGCAGAGGATTCTTGGTGTCTTCCCCACAACACCTGTATCATGCACCAAGTGCATAAGTGAACTCTAATGTTGGCAGCAAAGTCATGAGCAAATTACACTTTGGAAGACAGGAGCTAAACACCAGCACCTTACTAATTCTTCCAACCAAATGTGCACCTTGAGAGCTAATGTACTGTTGTACTTGCTGCTTGAGTCATGTGTAGAAAATATGCAGCGAAACTCCAGATAATTGGATGTGGATTATATTTGCAATTATATGTTCACTGGATAATATGCATGCATCAGAGACCTAATATTAGCCCCAGCAAAAGAGCACAGTTACAGGCAGGCTGAGCAAATGGAGCTTTTCAATTTAAATGTGCAAATGAATTTCATACACACATGGGCACTATTAACAGATGGCCAGTAAGGAAGGCTGGGTAAAGGGAAGGAATTCTTTCCTTTTAATTCATTAAAAATCTGTTCCTCTGGATGATGTTTCATCCTGAGGAATAGCTTTTATTATCTGTAAATATCTTGTAAAATATGAGATTGCCATTCACAACAACGCAAAAGCAGCATGTGTGAAGTACTGGATAGAGAATTCTTTCTGGATGGAGAACAAATAATAAAAAAGAGTGAGCCAAATATACTGTTATTAAATTTGCAAAACAAGATGTGAAGCAGGTAGCTCTAATAGAAACACATTAGCTATTGGTGATGAACTGGCACAAGATTGATGAGAATTCTGGATTTCCCTTAAGGAATAAAGAATTCTTTAAAAAGCTGTTTAAAAAGAAATGGGCATCAGCAAACTCTTTAGAACTGGAGGCAAGCAGAGGATTGGTTATCACTTGTTTAGGCTTGCTGCTCTTAAGTTCATCTGATGTATCCAAGTATTAAAGGGGTGGTGGAGTGCAGGAAAGGCTGATCTAAGCAGAAAGGAGAGGAAAGCGTGTGTGTATGAGCTGGTATTTCTACTAAGCCTTTGTCTGAACCAGACCTCACCATTCATTTTTTAAACACTGCCATATTCTTGGCATCTCCCCTTTTGTTATGGCAGGAAATTGTAAGCGTGACAAAGTACATTACAGCATTTATAAGAAACACTGACTAATAAGGGTCTAGTGAGTCTTTAAGGAGCTCTAGATACTTTTCTGATCTCTGAGGGCTGTTTCTTCCTCAGCCCTAGTCATGATTGTGTCTTGGCCTTCAGTAGCTCTTCAGAAAATAGTCATTCCAATTAATTTTCAGCACGATCTTTGCACATAATACCACCTGTGAAAACTGAAATATCACCAGCTCTTGAACAAGAGTCCCAGCTGTCAGCTGGTCAAACTGACGACATGTGAAGCAGTCACGCTGCTGCACCTCCTCTGCCTGGCAAGGAATGCAGGGAAGCTGACCTTATGGAAAACAGTGTTTGCTGCAGGGCAGAATTTCTGCTGCCAGCCCATGCTCACAGATGATGGGGAAGCAGACCAGCCAGACACATGCAACAGCAGGCAAGGCTGGGCAGCCCCAGTGCCGACTGAGCCCCATGTCCTCTCTCAGACAGCAGGCAGCAGGCAGCAATTGGTACCTAAGGGACCGGTTGGGGAAAGAAACAACAGAAAGATAATGCCTCTGTAAAATTATTTTGCTCCTAAGCTATAACTGTGAGAGGTAACTCAACTTTCTGACTATTATTTTTCCTCTCATTAGATCTGTGGGGAGTCTTGTCTCTTCTGTAATCTTGTTTGGTTGTTGGCCCCAGCTCCCTCCTGCTCTCCCACAGCAGCATCACCACATTATGGCTTGGATCAGGTTCCTCACCATAAGGCCACCAGTGCCCTGTGACTTCATAAGGGGGCTTCTCCCACCTTATAGACCCAGGGCAGTCAGAGATGACAGATGATTACAGCCTAAGCCCCTACGTGGAGTGTTATCTTCTCTGGGTCTGCTGCCTCTCCTCATCCCTTATCTACATTGCCTAGAAACAATTACAGCAGCAAGCCACATAATCAAATATTGTGGCTGGAGTCAGATGCCGTTTCAGACACCTTGAATAGTGTTGCACAGGACTGATGTGGGAATACAGAGTACCAGAATATGTCAGTGCTTTACTGATTACTGTCTATAACTGTGCACAAGGCCGAAAAGAGACAGGAAGGTACGAAAAGAGTCATCATGGAAAACTGTAGACTTGTTTTATTACCTTGAAAATATCATCCTTACCCTCTTGCAATTAATGGTTCACTTATACACTAAAGCATGAGGCTTGCTAGCCCTTGTGTAAGAAGCATTTTGTTTTATTAGAGCAGCAAGGGAATGCATGTTCCTATTTTCCATGCAACTATCACATCTTTTCTCAAAATTGCCTTAAAAACTTGAACTGAAGTGGGCCTAAGCTAACAGGTTTTTCTCAGTGGCAGATAAGATTTTTTCTTATGTTCCCACATAGAAAAAAGGAAAGTGTCTGTTCTCACATGGAAAAAAATTAACCACAGAGGGCTGTAAGATCAACTGTCAGGCAGGAGAGGCATAATTCCGCCTGCTCCTAGCTGCCTACAGAGGTCCCTCTCTTAGCTCAAGGGACAGAGGGAACATCCTGACTGGCAGGAGGCACTCTCTTCACCATTCTGGTGGTGTAAGATCACAGACTGGGAGACCTTGGGGGTCTCATTTGGCAGCCCATGCGAAGTACTAAGAAGGATGTGTGTGTTAGTCCTTTCAAGATTTCTAACTGACCTGAAGACTAGCCACAGTTTGACTGGATTGTGATTTGTTTGTCCTAGAGCAGATACAATTAATACGTATCACCTACAATTAATATGTGGGTGAACATACAACGAAAACAATGTCTTCAGCAGGGAGCCAGCACAAGGCTTCTGTCACTGACACTCACCTTTGCCCTGTCATTTCACCCACCGTGATTAGAAATTCATCAAATATGTCTGGAGAATTTGCATGCTTAGCCTGCTTTCGAAAGAGGGGATTGTCCAGCTGTGAAAGGAGATTAAGCAGCAATTTCCTTCTCAGCACAGCAAGGCAATGAATCTGACTCTTCATTATAGAGGAAGGATGAGTAAGAACGGTTGCATTTCCTGTGCATCGATAGCAACATGAGCCATGGTCCAGGTTCCTTTGGGAATTTCCATTATCATGTTGATTTCAGATACAATGCATAATGTTGCTATGAGAAAATGTAGATGTTTAAGTAGGAATGCTTGTGGGGAAGGGGTCAATTCTTTAAATGATGTGTTTGATCTCAGCTAGAAAGACAGCTGTACAAAAGAAGACAGAGGCTCAAAGTTAGTTGCATGAAATTTATAACTCATGCATTAATTACTGACAGCAGCAATGTATATCTGAGATCACCATCATTTTTAATAGGTATTCTTGCATTCTCTCAGCACTTATGAAAATATTTCCCTCCACCTATGAAAATATTTTGCTGTGTTTTTGTTAGGTGAGAGGCTGTAAAGCAGTCTTGCAGTTACTTGTTGCTTGCCAAATAAATGAAGGAGAGAGGTCCCACAAAGCATCTGCATATCTCTCCTGTGTTTTCACACTCCTGCTCAGGATGAACACAACTCAGTGCGGCTGGCCAGGCATCAAACACTCCTTTTCTGTTTCCCAGAGTCTCTAACAGATATGCAATCCTGCTTACACTTTTCTAAATCCTTTACTTGAGGGAGGTTGTACATCTGCAAATGCAGAAATGTGTCACAGGGACAACAGTCACAAGGACACATTCTTGAATGCTCAAGAAAGACAGACAGTCCAGCAGTCAGATATTAGCAAGATACTGATCAAAGGAAAGATTTCGTGAGCAACCCTGAGCACAACCCTTAGGAGTAGCATGACTGAGGGTTGCAGGCTGGGAATCCCAGACCAACATTCGGCTCCTGGGGGAACAACATATGAACCCTGAACTGCATGTGCAGGCACCACAGCGAATGCCCAGAGAGACTTCGGATGCCTCAAAAATAAAAATGTTTCCTACAAGTATTAGTCCAAATTACCAAAGGTTGCTCCATGCTCATGTGCTGAGAGGGAAGCCAGACATACAGCATGTTGGAGATGGCTAAGATGAAACAGGCGAAGTTGTCTCCAGTTCTGCCCATCTCCTAGATCCTCAACAATTCCTCAGAGGTTTAAGGAGGCCAAAAATATAAAGGGAGGAGGGAAGCAGTAAACCACCATCAAATAAATGCATTTACTATTTGCCTGTGAAGAGAACATGTTCACCATGTCTTTCCTCTGTCTACAAAGTCTTAGAAAAAAGCTTCAGTGATATTCCTCTCTCCAGTATAGAAAATGTTTCATCATTTTCTGCAAAGCTGGAGACTTACTTCAGCAAGAAGAGCTCAGAAATTCTCCCTAAAGCAGCCTGCAATGCCGATGTTGAAAATGTCTCAGGAGAGAAGGAAAACTCACACGGGCAGGGGGAGAGGGGTAGCCATGGCAGGTTATTTTAGAATAAATCCAAAAGCTGCTATTTACATCTTAGGTGAAGTCTACTATGGTAAAAGGATCTGAAGAGCAGTCCTGGTTCATCTAGCACTCTCTAGGGTAAGGACTGGAGGAGACCCTTGAGTCATGAGCAGATGCAGGTGTGAGAAGGGAACTGAGGTGCCTAAAGCCACAGGGTTAACTATGCCTATATACCAAGTTAGGCACAATTTAGATGCCTAGGCACATTTTTTTAACTGCCTTTTTTTCTTTTTCCCTCAAAGGAAATGCAGTGACTTCACATGCCTTATTAAAAGATTACTTGTTTGGCTGGTGGCCATAGAGGACTAATTCCTGTTATTGCTCAATAAATCAAGCTACTGTCATTTTAAACACTCCAGCTGAATTTCTGATGAGCACAAGAAAGAGTTAAGTTTACCACTGTCATGTTACCACAGCATTAAAATAACAGCAAAGTTGGGGAATATAAATTGTATCCTCTCTTGTAGCATAAATTTGGAACATAGGAAAATCCTTATAAAACTATGCACATTCTGTAAAAATCTGTCTCTTACTTGAAAAATACACAAGAACTGTGGACCAGTAAAGTGCAAATAAAATATGTGCAGGAAAGCAGAGTGTTGTCTTTTGAATTTGTAGGCATTTCAAGTAAGTTAAAAAAAATTAATAAAACTTCTTAAAAATTTAAACAGGGTTTTGTTTTGTTTTGTTTTGTTTTAATTTCAGTTAACACAACTTTTCTTAGCTACAAAAATAATCAGGTTATCCTGGGCTGGAAGAGGGCGTTGATTTAACTTGAAATAGTAGGTTCCTTCTCTGAAAGGTTTTTCAGTTGCTTTAGCAATTGAAAGCCTTTCTTTGCTAATAGGATTAGCCTCAATAATTACCAAAGGATTTCTCTGTGTCATCTGAGCACAGTTCCCCACAGCCGTATTAAAAAGCCTGTCTGCAGTAGCAGAATAGTCAATGGCTGTGGCTAGCTGGAGAGGTTATAGTTAACTGTTATCACTCAAACCAGAGAAAGTCATCTTCAAAGGCAGGACCACTGTGGTTTTTACCCTAATCCCCATCGTGCCCAGCTGGTGGAAAGAGGAAACAGTAGCTCCTTGTTGGCAAGAAGCTTCCATGGAGGGCTTACAGTCCACAGGGTGAAGGGCCACAACCTGAATGGAAGGTGTTGTGACAACCCTCTTGCAGTTCTTCTTGTTCACTAATGTACAAGTGGTCTGGGACAATGAAGCTTTAGCGTTGTGTGAGCCAAATTTCATGCTAGCCCTTTGGTTGTGGCTGCAGACCACAACCTCCCCGCTGGCCTGTTAGGAAGGAAGTCTACTTGTGTTTCTTTGGTGGATCCCTGAAACTCATGAGATACATCAACAGCATGCAAGAGAAGCTGTTGACACTTCAGCTTAAGAACAGAGAGACACAACTATGCAGACACAGAGTTCAGTGAAGAGAAAGGAGAGGAAGGAGGTGCCGGAGCAGAGATTCCCCTGCGGCCCATGGTGAAGATGATGGTGACACATGTTGTCACCATGCAGGCCATGGAGAGCAGAGCTCGCCTGCAGCTTATTGAGATGCAGCCCATGGAGGACCCCATGTTGGAAGAAGTAGCTGCGACCGAAGGATGCCGTGAGCTCCCTGCTACTTTTTATGATTTTTGTATTTTAGGCACTGTATCAAGGAGTTACAAATTTTTCACAAAAAAAAGGAACCTTGTGAAGAGGGGAAAAAACAAAACTGACTCTGGTTGAGACTGCACAAAGGTACCCTTCCGGGGCAGCAGGTCTGAATTAATTTCTGTGACTTTCATCTGTGTATCTAATCCATAACTTGATTACATTTTCAAGTCACACCATATTTTTTTTGCTATTCTTACCTTTCATTTCAGGGGTTCTGGCTATGTATCTATATTTGTATGGAGCATAATATGTTGTCCAGAATAACTGGAAAAATGAAATCTGAAAGGCATTTCTTCAGCATGTGTGTGCAGATACCAGCTTGACAGATACAAGTCTGTAATTACAGATCATTGTTTTGCGTGCCAGGAAATGAGCACTTCTGGCTTGACTTGTCTGATATTCCTTGAAATCATGGGGCATGTGTGGAGATTTTTTCCAGCTCACTGTGAACACTGTGTTGTTCCAATGGGAAACAGGCTTGGTAAAGACCTTTATTCGAGGTGCTTTGTCTCATGCTGCTATCTGTACCTGTTTCCTCTCTGCCCATCCTCTGGAGACTTCCGACTTGCATAATTGCGTTTGAACATAATCACATTCGTGGATCAAAGAAAATGCACAATCTTATTGTCACAAGTTAATTGTTCCTGGAATAATTCCTACAGGTTGTCCACAGTTGCCTGTCTCAGTGATAAATTCAGACCCATCGTTCTCCCAGCTTCTGTGATTTTCCAAATAGCTGGTATTATTTAGCCACTTTAGTTGGCACTCTCTCATTACCTAATGCACCGGCGAGCTGACTGTTGCCAGTAGCTACAACTTACCTCTACGCTGGTAAGCAGTAAACCTGAACATTCTGTCTGCTGCAGCCACATTAATAATGGATTATGTTTCCTGTAATTACATACATGCAGAGATTTTTTTTTTTTTTAAGAGGAAGAAAGGAGTGGTAGAAACAGCTACAAGTAATTGTTAATGCTGACTAGACCCCAGCTGCCTAGGTTTTTAATTTGCCCATGTCTAACCCTAATAGTCACTGTTGGGATAATCCTAGCACTTCTTAAGTGGGCTAGTTTAGAAAGGGAAGTGTATTGTCTGCTCACACCTGCCCTGTGTAGTGTTACTAGCACATACTCAGCACAGCAGGCCAAAACTCTATCCTTTTTTATTTTTCAGTTCACTTGGTTAAATTTTAGTCATTGTGCATCTTTCAAGGCAGCCTCAAAGAGTGATTTCTATGCAGCTGAGCAGTGCCGCTTTCCTGATGAAACCATGAACTGACGCCTAACAAAGAAAAGGAATGTAATACACAGAATTTCACGTATTTTTCAAGAGGTATTAACAACGCCTTCAGAGATTCATTTCAAATTGATCAGTGAGGCAGCAGCTCCACCTTTCCTCTTTGTGGTGAAAGGAGCTCAAAATTCAAGACATCTTGCCTTTTCCTCCCTTAGCTGAGCTTCAGGCTTCTGGAATAACTAGGAATAATGTTATGGCCATGAGCATATGTGTCGGCCTGCTCTGCCCCAGGGAGCTCCGGCTTTGCCCTGTGGAGCTTTGTGCCTTCAGAATCAGATCTATTTCAGTCACATCCTTGTTTTCTCTTCTAGCACTTGTAAAGTTGTTAAAATACTGTTCCTTTACTGAAAACCCCGAAGGAAGGACACAGGGCTTAGTGTGAAATTAGAAACACGAAGAGGATTTGTTGCCCTTTGGCAGCTTTTAATTTAATTGGAGTTAAGCTGCAGTTATGCAGTATGCAGGGTATTTTTGAGCATGAGCAAGGGACCCCTCAAGTGAAAGCAGTTATTAGACCTTCACTATTGCTGCGTCAGAGCAGGCTGAAATCTTGCCCACACTGTCAAGAAATTTGGCCCCATCTTTGCAGCAGTCAACATCTGAAGGAATGGTAGAGTTTTATAGAGCTTGGCTTCAAACTATGGCCCTAATCAGAAAGGGATTCAGAGAGGGACACAATTCACCTTGTCTATCTGTATGCAAGCCAAGGTTTCTAAGTGCCTCTTTCTCATTCTTGCAGTATGTAGGTGCTTGTTTCCCTTCCCCACTATGACAGCCACCCTTCCCACCACAGGCATAGCATTCCTACAGTGGCATACATGAAGACAGCTCTACTTTGACTTTTTCTCTGTACAGTAATTTGGATGAGCCTGGCTAGGAATACGGGACACAGGGTGACCTTTTCAAACACACTTTCAGAGTAAATGTGTTTATTCATTAGGCACCCTCAAGACAGAAGAAGACAGTCTGTTCCCTCCACCCCGCCACTCCACAGCCTCTGTGGTGAAACACACGCAGACATAAGGCACCCCCAGTGGACATGACCTGCAGCTTGAATGCAGGAAATGCTAGAGAAAGAAGGCATCCATCAAATGAAATGACGATTGATGTGAACTTGTTCTGATACATATGTATTTATGAGTGCACAAACACTTCTTCATATAGTGTTGCTGTTGGCAGTGGGGATTAGAAATATCTGGATTCTGTAGCAAAAGCTCCATTTACTTGCCTTCCTCTGTCCTGTTGTGAGCTTCAGAGATCTTTTTTTTGCTCTGTGCTTCACTTGGGATTGTCTATGTCTTGCAGAAGGGGGTATTTCCAAATCTGCATTACTGCTCCTACACTATCTAGCAGCAATGGCCCACATTGCCCTGTGCTGTGCATGCCCATGTGTTAAATACAAACAAGATAAAATGAACCCATTTTACCCTGATGGAAGAGTCTGCTTGGTGTCTGGAGCAGGAAAGTCTGCTCTGTAGCTTTGAACTGCATCAGTGAAATGAGAGTACAGCAGGTGATAGATTTCTTTAAGGTTTCGGTGTTTCCACTTTACCATTTTCCTCTCTTGCTCTTGACGAGACCCAACCTGATGCAGCAACTTTAAAGTCTTGGCTATGAAAAAAGTTAATGACCTTATTTCAATTCAAACTTTGATTTCCAAAAGATGAGAGTTTTGCTTTTGTGCCAGACGATACATAGAACAAAGAGAGATGGGGTGAAGGGGTGAGAAAGATGTGACTTCTGCAGGCTGGGTTTGCATTCAAAACATAGGCATGTAATAAAAACATATTTGATTAGACTACTGAAAACTCATGACTAAACATAAAATCTCCTTTGTCATACTTATTTTAATTCTTCTTAATTATTTGCTGGAAATTGACAAAGTTTTTTAGCCAATGCCAAAGGAGTGATTCATGCCTTCTATGGCTTTCTGAATGCACTAAGAATATTAAATATTAAATGTCCTTGATTATGCTAGGATTCTGAAACATGATGAGAACTGTTGCTTTTGTTATAGATGGAATTTTTTGCGTTATAAATACTGTGTTGCTTACCTGTTTTAAACACTGAACAGCTCAATTTTACTAATTTGAGCATAATCAGGCTACATACAGACATGATCAGAGCAGAACCAACCAATGTAATTAATATCTTGATTTAGAATAAGGTAGATTAAATTTATTATTTGGAGGTATTTGCAGAAAGCTGTTAAGTACACCAGCTCTTGAGCTGAAATAATAACATTTTCTGCAAGCTGAATTCTGAAGCTTGCTTATTATTAATGTATAACCATACTAGAAGATGTACTTTACAAATCTAAGCCAGCAATATGTCAATGTCCTGTCTTTAATATGTTTATTTAATGATCATAGAATCATAGAATCATAGAATCACAGAATCATAGAATGGTTTGGGTTGGAAAGGACCTTATACATAAATTCTTCCATTAGTAGGCCGGCTACATGTCTTTGACTTCTTTCTTTTTGTTCTTCTAATAGTGAATCTGTTGAATATACATATACTAGAGAGCTACTCTATGAAAAAGTCCATGTGTAACTGACATTTTGAAAACGACATTTTAAAGTGAAGTAGTTTGATGCCTTAAGTTTTAAATGGCAAAAGTAATTGTCTATACAAAAAAAAAAAAAAAAAAAAANAAAAAAAAGAAAGGTGTAGTAAGTAAAGATTTTTCAGAATAATGGGTATCTTTTTGGGATCTTCTAGGAGCTTCTGCCTAAGTTAAGCCTAGATTCAGAAAGGCCCTTGGGTCATAGTATGCAAAGTCCTTGGTGCGAACACAAGGTCAAGGAACTTCTCTCCTCTTCAACAATAGTCCTGTCCCCATTCTTACAGCCTATATATGTTTATGAGCCCAGGCTGAGAATTAGTTGGTAAGCTTACCCATCAAAAAAAAAAAAAAAAAAAAAAAAAAAAAAATTATTTTAAAANTATTTTAAAGTCAAGCACCAGTTCTCTGATCCAGTTGAGAGGCTGTCCACATGAACAATGCTGCTGAACTAGTGCAGGTTTCAGAACAGAGGGAGAAAAAAGAATGAAGAGACAGGGGAAAGGATGATACTGCTGTCAAACTGTGATTATCATGAAACCACAGCACTATGCTCCAAAATACCTTTCAGTTCCTGAATTCGGCCCTAATTCAAAAAGGCACTTAGGTATATGATGTAGCCCATCGCTAATCAGGAAGGCATTTCACCACTTGTTTAACTCCATACACGTTTAAGTACTTTATTAAGCAGGGGTCGATGGGTGGGGGATAATTCCCTGATTCAGGGCTTTTGGGACCTTTACTCAAGTGACTCCCCCAGCAGCAGCGAATGTGAAGACTGTCCAGCAAAAACTCCTGCACAGACATACGTGTGCAAAGTAGCAGTGTTGCCAACTGTCCCATGAACACCCATGAGTAATTTCTTCCATATGAACAAAGTGGCTCAAATGCAAGTGCACAGAATCATTTAAGCACTAAAGTGGGTAGGAGTTAATGAGTGAGCCTGGGCCCTGTGACTAGAATGCTGACCTACCTCACTGCCGCGCTGTGGAAATAATCACAACCTCCTCGACAGGTCTGCTGGGGACTCCAGCGACAGGGTGAAGGGCATGCCAGATCTGGCGGGGGTGGGATTAAAACAACAACAAAAAAAAATAAAAGAAAAAACCCCAAACAACAAACAAAACCGAAGAGAAAACTGAACATGGTCTTTCTTCTGCTGCTTCTGCCCTTAGGCAGAAGAGCCTAGCTGAGTGCATTACATGTCTTCGCATCTCTTAAAATGATCCTTTACTACATGGCAGAGCTAATTATCATTAGCTTGAACAGTGACAGGGCTCATCCCAGTTTTGTGACTGAGCAGAGGCTGGGGGAATGAGTCAGTGCCATTTATGAAAAACCCTGACATTCATGGTTTGATGTTGGATTTCTTTGCTTTGTGTAGTGCCACTAGCTCTGCTTTTGATTAGGATGAAAGAAACTCAGTGTCTCACATTTCACTTGAAGATTAAGACTCACTAAACCTTCTGGTTCCCCTGAAATAACAGCCTGCTTTGTGGCAGTTTTCAGCTTCAAGTACTGACTGTAGCTATTTAAAGTACAAACATCTCTTGAAACAACCATTGTAGTTGTGCTGTTTTTTCAAACCACTGTTTCTGCAAGCCATAGGCATTTGACTTACAGAAAGCATGTTCCTGGTGTAAATGCCTGGTGTAAATATGCACATGTGATATCAAGTCAGAAAACCGACACAGAGGCAACATAAGCTCTCCCAAATGTTTTCACAAGCATTGAAGTTTGTATTCTGTGCTCCAGATATTTCCAAGAAATGTTCTACTCTGAGGACCATCTTCTGACACACCTACTTGGGCAGTGCAATAATCCCAGTATAGTTGTTTTGTCTTGAAGGTACTGAGATAGTTTGTATACAGCCTCTTCATGTCCCTGTCTCCTGTGTTGTCTGAGGGTAGGGGGTCTTTCTGCATCAGCCCTCTTATACCAAATTAATTAAGCACATTAATGATTCTGCTGACATTGATGTATTCACCCTCATGTCTAAGGCTGAATATGTGCTTAAGGGTTTGTATTTTTACTACTCACGGTTTCCTGCATTTTCTTACAGGCTTGATGTTTCTTCTTCTCAGTCAGATATGGCTGCAAATGGCCAGAGGGTTTAAAAAAAATAAAGAGGAAAAAAATGATGGGAATGGGCAGAAACATACAAGCAGCACTAGCAACAGGTATCCTGTTTTCTTTCCAGCAGATGAAAAATGGGATGTGTGTGTGCGTAACAGCTGTCCCATTTTAACATTTGCAGTTCCAGTGACAGCACCAGTAGAGAAGCAAAATGAAGTTTTATCTTTGTGCCATTTGAGCTGAGAGATGAGGTTTTTAGTGAAGGCTTTTGAAAGGACTCAAAGGGAGAGTGCTGGCATCAGTCCAAGGGAGATGGAGTAAGGAGGGGAGGTTGGTGAAGCAGTGAAAGGGATAAACGAATCATTGCACCATGTGTGATAGCCCACTCTTCCCACACCATGACTGCTGGCAGTGATGCTGCTTATTGGACCTGCTCACTTGCTTTGAGTCACCCCCCCATCTTTAAATAGTGCACTTATTTAATTTGAAGAAAGTGCCTGCAATCAATAAAAAGAGATCCTTTTATCTTTCTCATCAATCTCGTATTAATGAACATGCACTTTTTTTCTTTTTAGCTTCTTGGTTACAATGCTTTTAATTTCTCAATGTATGGAAAAACAGGGAGTACAATAGAACACATGATGGAGCAGTTGATGTCACATATTGCTGCTTGCTTCTTTCTGAAGAATTGGCTTGTTCTTAAAGGAAAGCAGTGATAGGGGGTAGGATCACTCGCCCCACACTGATGTGTGGTCCTCTGAGCATCCTTTCTTAAGCTGTGATCCAAAAGAACCATGAATAACTGCCTGTGAAGACATAGTTTACTTTCCTAATGTCCCAGTAGTTGCAAGAAAGTAGAAAATTCTTAGGGAATCTTTTTGTGGACTACTGGGACTTTATTTAAAGCAAATAGATGCTTGAAATCCAATGGTTTGCATGAGAATTACTTGCCAAGCCTATTTTCCAAAAGCCTCAGCAGGTTTGGGGCTGATTATGGCATGACCAGAGGGTCAGCTGATTGCTGCTCTAATTTGCAGGATGTTGTCAGTTGTGATCATGTATCTGTTTAAGCTTCATTCACATCTTTGTGACTGGCCAGAGAGAATGGTCACCTGCAGTTCAGTAATACGAAATCAGCCTCCTTTTAGGACCCATAAAACTGGAGGAGCAGATAACAGCTTGTTCATCCTCATCACAGGCTGGAGATTAATGCTGACTTAGGCTCTGTGTCTCTCCCTGAGTCTTCTGGGAGTGGAACTTAGCAAAATAACACTTGATTCTTTGCAAAAACACTACACAAAATAAAATCAGTTTTGTAAGCCTCTGAGTTTCAACCTGTCACTTACATATGGCAAGAGTCCAAATCTCAGTCACAGATTAGCTTCATTAGTGTAGAATCTTTTTTTTTCTCTAAGCCAGAGACCCAAGCCACATAATAATCAGAAATAAATCCTTGCACAAGGACCTAACCTAATTAGAAACAGGCAAGTAATTTCCTTCCTTATCCTTCTATATTGCCTACCAATGAACTATCCTAGTAAAACTGTTACCTCCAAGGCCCTGCTCCCTCTTGTTTGCTTCCAGGGTCTCCCTTTCCATTAACCAATTGTTGGCTCTTTTCCAAGGCACTCATGTCCTCCAGCCTGGGCCAGATCCCATGCTTAAGCATAGTGTGGCAGTGCTAGGATGTCACTACAGAAATGTAAAAGGCTCAAAACTGCAGCTGCAGGGAAGTATTTCTGCATTGCTTGGGTGAGGGATGGGGGGAAGAGTGCAAAAAGGTCCCTCAAAACCAGCAAGCTGTACCTTCAGTTTACGGTCATATCTTCCGACACAAAGTGAGAGACCATCAGTCTTTACTGCAGCCAGAAAAGCTGGCAGGAAAGGTAGCATGCTCCCTTACCAACCCAGATGCAGTAAAGAGCGTGGGGTTGCATTTCTGTCCAAAAGATCCTGAGAGGAGTCAGCCCCGTGCAGCGCAAACTCAGACTTGCAGCATCCCGGGCAGGCTGTGTCCTGGTCCTGGCTTTGGCCACCTTTGGAACGGGGCCAGGGAAGCAGCCTGGCGGATGATTCAGCATTGCCTTTCTCCCTTGGTGGCCGGGGAATAACGAGAGCTGCCAGGCACCTAGGAAGGCAGGGTACCGCCCTGCTCTTCTCGCTGCGAGCCCCAGCGCCCCGCAGCCCCAGCGGGGACCGGAGGGTGAGGGGGCTCTGCCGGCTTCCCTGGGGAGGGGGACGTGCGGAGGAGGAGGAGGGGGTCTGAGCAGAGCTGTCTGTGCGATGCTGAAACAGGCAGCCTGCGGGGGAAGGGCCTGCGGCAGCAGAGGGCACCGCAGCCGGGAAGGGAGCCAGGCCCCGCGGAGACGCTGCGGCCGCGGAGGCGGTGCGAGGGGCTGGATGCGGCGGGAGGCGGTGGTGCAGCGGGCTGGGCCTGACCGGGGGAGGAGAGCATGGAAAAGCAAGGGAGGTAACAGAGGCTGTCCTGGCTCCGTTTAGCCATGAGAGCTCTGGGGAGGCCGGTGTGACTCGTTTGGCAGAGCTCTTCCCAAGTCCCTGCGAGGTCACGGCCCCTCTGGCAGCAAGTTGAGGAGGGGGGCAGTGCACCCACAGGCAGGGGAGCCCCTGGAAGTGTCCCCACCAGGCTCCTGGGGCAAGAGGCTCTGAGGTTTCACAGGGCACTGTGCACACAGAGGGGGCAGCCTGTGTTCTGAACCAGTAATAATTCGTCTTTCCATCAAGCTATGTGGCATTGTGCGTGATTAGCTTCATGGCAACCCTTGTAAGGAAGGTGCAAGATCTCCACATGCATTTCTGTTCATGTTAGCACCAGAAAGATGTAAACAAACCAGAAGTGTAATTTAAGGGAGAGTAGTTAAATGTGGATAGGCTGAAGAGCAGTGAAGATTACAGGAGAAGACTGAACACAGGTAGTTTGCCTGGAAGGCCAGTGCAGGGGAGATGTGGTCAGGGCAGTGGATTAAACACAAGCCTGGAAACAGGAAGGGTGAAAAATCAGACACTTAGATGCTATAGTACCTCATCTGTGCAATGAAGAGAATATTCCCAGCTGATTCTCAGCTTGCACTCTGCTTTCAATAGTGATGCTTCAGCTTCACGCCTGAGGAGCAACTTGTGTGTGCTGGTTGTATGATTGTCTGGTTTTCCCAGATTTATCAGTTAATCTAATAAAAGATACATCCTTTCCCTAAAACCTCGCTTACTTGTACCCACAGACCATCACAGCTGTCATGACAATGCTGCTGTGGTGTTACCCTTTCTACAGGGGCTGTGTTGTTACTGCTGTTTGAAGTAGGTTTTGAGATACTTGAAAGAGGCTGCACTCATACAGAATATTACCAGCTAAGGAGCACATGTGCTTTGTAATAAGAGGAGCCATGTACGTAAATATGCAATGCAAGCTCTTCGTTCTGTCTGAGGTTACTGATCACATCATTAACCTGAAGACCAAACACTTCAGTGGTAACGTAGACTAGATTGGAGGATGATTTATCTTTTTACATTCTTCCAGAGAGTTATCACTAGCTGTTCCTTAAGGTAAATTCTTCAGGCACTGAATGTAGTAGCATTCAGTTGGCTACTACAGCCTCAAAGGAATCTTTGTGATCAGACATCCATCAATTAGTCCTTGACATGACAGTCTGTGAAAACACTATGAAATTCATTGAGATTTTGATAAACTTCTTTTTTTTGCAAATGTTACTAATGTTCCAGTGGAAGTCAGGAGAAAGGGAGAAGCAAGTTGGAGGCAGAGAGGAGGTGCGTAGAGACAGACGTCTTTTTTGTCACAACCAAAAATACATAACTACAAAGGAAATTACCTTTAGCATGCCTGACTAAGGTACTAGGAAAAATAAGTTCAAGGCAATTGTAGCACTTGATTCTTCACTTCCTTATGCATCCTGCAGCCGTTTATACTAAGGAGAAACAGGGGTTCACGTTGCTAAATCTTTAATAAAAATGTTTCCACAAAGTCCAGGGAACTGGCAATTGTGCTAAAAGCACTCTTCTTTTACACTTATTTCTGTACTGTTAACGCAGGTGTACTTTTCTGTGGGAGACAGAAGAGACTGGGAATAGAGCTGATTCTAATCTTACTTTCATTATGTTAACTGGACTGTGATTTACCCCTGCATTATACTGCACTGGTGGAAATGGGAGTTAGTGCTAGGTATTGGTGGCAGTGAGGAGTGACAGGCAAATTTAAGAACAAAGTGGAAGCCTTGTTAATAATTTTTTTTTTTTTTTTTTTTTAGTCTAAGGCAGAGTGAGGATATATGCTAGCCCCACGTCAGCTCTTGAACGTATGTTCAGGAGCTGGCTTTAGTGTGAAGTCTTTGCTTTTTTGGTTTTGGAAGGGAGGTTGGAAAACGGAATACTAAAAAAAATTATGCAAATCTCGTTGTAATAACTTAAATGGAATTTGTTCGCTGCAGGAATGTTTTTGGGGTTTGTTTTTTTTTTTCCTCTGCTTGATCTAAGATGCAGCCCGGCATTATTCCTAGAGAACAAACTTATCCCGGGGCTTGGAAAGAAAAGCTGTCTCTGGGTGTCAGACAGGGAGAAACTGATGCTGGAAAGTGGTCTTTCCCCTGGGAGAGGTCGGGTATCAGACTGTGCCATCCCAGTGCAGCCCAAAGCGCTCCCACCGACCACCGGTGCCCGCCGCAGGTCCGTGCCACCGATGGCCGCCGCCTCTGGCCGCGCTCCGGCTGCCCGCTCCTGCCCGCTCCCTCCCTTTGATTTGATGGCCTTTATTCCTTCTAATTAGATAAAATAGGAAGTCACTGACAGTCCTGCGTTGCTGGGTGTACTGATTTCCCTCAGAACAGCTCTGCGGAGGGCGGGGGGTGGGGTAGGGAAGGAAGGAGCGAGTCTGTACATCAGGGAAACAGGCTGCNGAGCGCTCAAGAAGGACAAAGAGGGAGGGGAGAGAAAGGGAGTTACCACCGTCTTGGCATCGCTCTTCCTTTCAAACCTCTGTGTAATGATATTGTTTGCAGTGATGCTCAGACAGCGAGCACCTGCTGCTCTGTAATGATTCAGCCTCTTTCAGCCGCCGCTGTAACACGACAGGATGCTGCTGCTACTGTCACTTCTGCCGCTGCCGCTGTTGTTACAGATTTTGCTTTTGCTCCTTCTACCGCATGACAATTGTTTTCCTCGTCTAAGCAGACACCAGCCTCAGATGCTCAAGGTGAGAGTCTTGCCTTTCGCTCTGGGCTATTGGTTCACTTAATCTGTCAATTTGTTCGCTGTTCGTGTTTTTCTTTCTCTCTTCACCCTCCTTCCCCCTGTTTTGTTTTGTTGTGCTTGTTTTTGAGGGGATGTTTCTTCCCTCCCGCAGAAGAGCTGGAATTGCTTGAGAGGCATTTAAGGAATTATAAAAGTGGCCAGCAAACAGGACCTCAGTAATTGCAAAGCTACTCTTGCTTCAGAGAGGCAGAGAGAGCAACAGAGGGCTCGGGCAGGGGGGACAGGGAGGGTCTCATTTTTCCTGTGCATTACTCCTCTCCCAGTTTGGATGATGTTGCTGAGCTCGGACCTTTTGTTGACTCCCACTCTGTGATTTTTGCAGAGCGCTGTGACTATTACTACCGTCTCTTTTTGTCTGTGTCTCACAGTAATGGACTGTGGTAGAGTTAAGGCCTTTTGGAGGTGAGCTGTTGGAGAGCTGATGCTTAAACATGTCTGAAGTAGCTGCCGACACTTTCCCCAGCCCCTCAGCTCAGCTGAGCCCTGACGCATCCCTTGATGGGCTCCCAGCTGAGGAGAACATGCCAGGAACCCAAAGAGAGGACAGGAGGGTCCAGGGGATAGCAGGCCTTGCCGCAACCTGCTGTGTGTGCCTGCAGGCAGAGAGACTGAAGGGCTGCCTCAACTCTGAAAAGATCTGCATCGCTCCTATCCTGGCTTGCCTGCTCAGCCTTTGCCTCTGCATTGCTGGCCTCAAGTGGGTCTTTGTGGACAAGATTTTTGAGTATGACTCTCCTACCCACCTTGACCCTGGGAGGATAGGACAAGATCCAAAGAGCGCTGTGGATCCTACAGCTCTGTCTGCCTGGGTGCCTTCGGAGGTGTATGCCTCACCCTTTCCCGTAATTAGCCCCAAGAGCAAGGCTGAAGTGACAGTGCAAACTGACAGTTCGCTCGTGCCCTCCAAACCGTTCCTCCAGCCTTCTCTGTATAACCGCATCCTAGATGTTGGGTTGTTGTCCTCTGCTGCACCTTCGCTGTCACCATCCGCCCTGGAGCCTACCACAGCATCTCAGGCGCAAGCAACAGAAACCAATCTCCAAGCTGCTACAAAACTTTGTAAGTAGAAGTTATGTGTTTCTTTGTTTTTCCTTCCACCAAAAAAAAGGGCACTTAACTGTTCTGCAGCTCTCCTCAAGGAGGACATGTGACTGGCATGCAAAGTTTAAATGTATAGCATGGGCTGCCTTCTGAGGAGAGCACCTAAGAGCCTCTAAACTTAGTTCTTAGGTGTGCATGGTAATGAAGAGGTCTTCAATGGGGACTTCATAAAGCATCAGTACCACCCTTTTCTCTGCATCCACTTTTAGAGAAGTATGTGATTTGCTACAAAGTTTTATCTGATAGCTATTCCACATGGTCTATCAGCATATTTTTCTTGTAAATTCAATTTGCATCCTGCGCTGGATCTTCCATGTGCGTTCATTTTCTTCTCCTTGCCTGCAGAGTACTTCTGCTACCTCCTTCCTGAAGTCTGTTGCTGGCAAACATCCCTGTCATCCTCCTGAAACAGTCAGGGAGAACAGTGGGAAAGAGTGACAGTGTATTTGAAGCAGTTAGAGACTGGCAATTATTAATTTAGCAGTAGCTTATGATCTTTCCCTTTCTCTTAAGAGCATAGCACATATTTTTCTTCATCTTTCCCCTTCTTCAAGGGGAAGCTGATTCTTTTTGAACCTGTTTCTCAGAGATTGCCCCATTGACTTTTGTGGGGCATTTCAGGAAAGCATTCTTGCCAATACAGGAGAGGTCAGTTTCTTTGCTTATCCTTAAAGCAAAAAATATCCAGGATATCTGGATTATTTTCTCAGTAGCGATCATAAAGCATCAAAGTACCACGCTGCTGAAGTGCAATTTCTTTGACATTCATCATTTTAACCCATCAAGTCCAGAGCAGATAAAGCCAGCAATTCCTGAGGTGTGTAAAATTGTGCAACTGTAGTAAAACAGAATGCAGCGTGCCGTTGTGCCAAGAGCACAGGGCTGAGGTTTCCTTTGGAAAGCTGCAGTGATCAGAATGAGCAACTTTGTTCCTTGCAAATTGCCTTGCAGAACCGCATCTCATTTATTCTCCCTCATGCCCTCGCTTTAGTGCCATAGAATGGCCATCTTGTAGGTGATACATACTAGACCTCACCTTGAAGCCCTGAAGCCACCAGAAGTTCACTGCTGAGTTTAGTCCCACCAGGTCCGGAGTTGCTATAGATATGTGGCAATTGGATTAGATAGAACATTTTGGGTGAACCACTTTGCCAGTAAAAATGAGCATAACTACAGTGATTTCAGTGGACGTCCTTCCAGCTGACAGTCAGTCCTGAAAAGCAATTCCAAAATCAGTGAAAGAAAATTTTAAGTATTTCTGTAGAAGCCCTGCTGCCTTTTGCTTAGATAATGGGTGACAGCCAGCCTCTGGATTAAAAGTAATTTGTCTGATGGAAACAGTCTAGTAGGGAAATATTGCTGTGCAGTTAAATAACAGGGGGCTTTATCTGTGGGAGGTAGGACATTACTTGAATTATTGGGACACTTAACCACCTTAGCAGTAATATAGAACTATACTAAGTAATTTTTTTTTTTTATTGCTGATGCAGAAAACCTTTTTTTTGTAGTGCAAGCATCTTAAGTGACATTAAAGATATGATAGCACTTTTTACTTCATAAAGTGACCAGGGACCACCATCAAGTCAAAATGGCCTCTTTCGTGCGAGAGGGAGAAGCAACCCAAAGCTAGTTATGCTAGGACAACCCTCACCCTCTTGAATTTCCATATGTGTGGCAAGCCTTTATCAATTATCTGCTAACTTCATCTCTGAAGTAAGTGAAGCGGGTTTGGGGAGGTGAGGGAACATCAGAGCCAAAAAGCCATAATCTGCATTTAGATCTACTCACATCTGGGCAATAAACAGTTGTCCATAAATTAGGTGATTGAGTTGTTTGCTTGCTTTTTTTTTTACTGTTGCCTTAATTTTCTTAAGATAAATATGTTTTAAGGCATCACAGTCTTCCAGATACATACAGACTGGAAGGAGAAGGAGAACTGACATCAGGTCAAGTTTGGGTTGCTCGGAGGGAGAAGGTTGTGTAGATAGTATTTATTCCAACTGTGGCACATAATTCTGGCTATGGTAAGGGGCTGCAATTCCCTGCAAAGAAAAATAATATAGCTGGAAAAGTACACTGCAGAAGATCTGCCTAAGAATTCAAAGAGGCATGAAAATAACTTTTTAAACAGCTCTAAAAGCACTGTCTTGGGGTTTTTGAAACAGCTGCATTTCAAACACATCATTGTGTTTTATGTAGAGCAAGATTTGTTGGAGAAGTTGACAGATTGCATCAGTGATAACTTCTTTTATGAATGCCTTTGACAGCTATAAAATTCTCAGAGCAATGGCTAGGAAAGTAGCATCTGCAAATTGGATTGTCCCTTCTTTTGCACCTCAGTGTTCTTTTTTTTCATTTCAGGCAGAGTGAGGTAACTTCTTCCCAGAAAGCCCCTTTTGTACTGATTTTTTTTTTTCAAGAGCAGAAATAAAAAAGAACTGATACATCTCATAATTCTGTGGCTGATGTATTGTTTCTGAACCAGGCCCTTTCATGAGTTTCCAAATCCTTTTCTCTTCTTCTCCTCTCTTTTCCATCTTACTCAGCGTATTCCCCTTAAAGCTGTATCCTTCAAGGTCATAGTCTGCTGAAAGCTAATTGATTCTTCTTTCTCCTGGAGCCTGGGAGAGAAAGCAGGAGAGAGACAATCCTAGTAATTGTGTCTGGTGCATTAGATTCAAGACTGGTCTCACTGCTGTTATTATACTTTGCCCTTTATCAATATGGAAATAATCTCTCCCTTCTGTTTGGTTTCCGTTTTATAATTTCTCCTTTGCTGAAACAGAAAGAAAAGGTGAATGCTTTAAAGCATTCCCATATTTAGGGAGCATGTCAATCTTAGGATAATTACATCATAAAAGATTTCATTACAAGTGGGACATAATATTACACACTAACCTACAATCTCCCTCCCTCTGAGAAGACATGCAGATTGTAAAAGCACTAACACACATTGGGAGCTAAATTTTACTTCTTCCTACACCATCAGCTTTAAATACAATTCCACCCTTTACCCAGGCTGGTAATAGATGCAGCTCTTCAGTACTGTAAAAACTGTGTTTCTGAAATAACTGTGTCTATACATCTGCAAATGAACCACTCCCCTCTTCACGGGTCTTCCCCACTGCCTTCTCTTTACATTCAAGCAGGTTTCCCTCAAAACCACCCACCAAGGTCTGTGTGAGGTTGACTTTCTGGGGTGACAGCTCTGCGAAAGGAGTGCAGCACTCCTGAGTTTTGGCTCTGCCCCTAAGTGGAGGTGCCTGAGCCCTTGGCTTTAGGATCACACCTCTCCTGACTTGGTGAGGTACCATGGGGCACACGAGAGTTCGGGCGGGAGACAGATCACAGCATGAGGACTTTGTTGGAGTGGGTTTCCCTGTGAGCCGGGCAAAATGCCTGGCATCCAGAGGATGTGCCTGCTTGGCAGCACATTCGCACTGCCCCTGTGTCCTTTCAGCTTCCCTGGCCACCTCAGGTCCCATGCACTGACAAGCTAGCTGCATGCCTTACCTATGCTGGTGGCCAGCAGGTGACCAACAGGCACACCTGCATCTCCCTGCCTCTGTGCCCACCAAGCTGTGTTGACCATAACATGCCGGGGTGAGTGGGTGGATGCAGCACCAGACCTCTGCATGCCCCTCGGGGACAGACAGGGATCCCTCCTAACTCAGCAGTGCTGGCCCTTGCCTGGAAAACAAGGCAAACTAGACAAAGGGCTGTGCACTGCTGTCAGACACCCCTGAATGGAACTGCTCCCTTCTTGTGGTTCTGATTTCTGCTGCCACTTTAGGTGTGCTGGGCTGGCATCAGCAAAGGATGTTGCTTTCTCATCCTTGGTGGAAAAAGTCTTAGAAATGCTTCTGAGGGCTGGTAGTGGGTGTTTACCTAGGAAATGGTCTCAGCTCCCCTCCAAAGTTATGAAGGCACATTTCTTGTGTCCTTTTAGAACTAGGAATGGGAAAAAATGGACAGAGAACTAGCCTGTCCCTTATCTTTGTATCATACTGAAAATAATCTTTGCAATTTCTTTCTGTGTGTTTCACTTCCACTTGTTCTTTCTCAGCTGTGGATTTAATGTCCTTTCTCCTGTACATAGTGATTTGTGAAGGTCTGTATTTTACCTCTGTGGCAGGCTGGAGGGAGCCTTTCCCTCCAGTTATGGGTGCTGCAGCCCAGCTGAAGGCTTCAATTTATGGACAGCGAGGGTTTGTTCATACAGCTTCACACAGTGTTTGTTCTTTTTCTTGAAACAGTCCCTGTCTCACCCATGCTCTGCAGTTCAAATCCCCATCACAGTGCCATAGGGTTGAGTCCATGCCTGGCAGCCTCTGAAAGTGTCAAGGTCAGGGATGTCTTGGAGAGCCACAGGGGAATGTACTCACAGGAGGGGAGAGCAGATGATACAGCACAGGCTATATACCAGCCTTTTCCACACTCACTTTTATTATGCAGGGCAGCACCACAAAGGAGATTGCTTTTTTCCCAAAGCTTGAAGATGCAGGAGAGCACCTTAAAGCAGATGTTGCGCCATTTCTGATAGAGTATTGATGTTGATTAGCTTCAGACACCTGACTTAAGTGCCCACATTAGGAAGCTAGGCAGCCTTCAGCTTCCTGTTCAGCATACAGGAAGAGACCTCCTCCAGGCAATTCCCAGCATGAGTCTAGCAGGAGTATCTCTCTTTCCAATAAGTGTGTAGGGAGACTAACCTTGCAATTCAGTTTGTAAGTTAAATGTCTGCTACACAGTACAAAAACTCGTTTTGAAAGCCATGACATTTCTTTAATGTGTCTTGTGAATTAACAATGTCTTGTCACAGGGAAGTTATAATTAATCATGGTTAAGATACCAGACAAATTCTGAGCCTAACTCAAGAGCATAATGAAGAGATGCTGATCTCAGTAACCCCTGGAGACACAACTGGGCCTCCATTAACAAGCAGCAATAAAGCAAGTGCCACTGTACTGAGACAGCCAGTCTGTATTTCCCTGAAACACTTCTTTATCTGCTGTTCCAAAGGTCATGGTGGCTTACAGATGTGTATACTTGTGGCAGAAGACTCAGAATAAATTGAGATTGGGACTGATGGGGCAAGATCCGTAAGATGCTGCAATTTTTAGGGAGTTCAGGTCCATTAAGCCTTCTAAAATAATAACTGAGACTTCCTCTCCCCCTCCCAGCTGGTCACACTGTCTTTAAAATGCCCTTCTCAAGCACGTAGGTTGTTCAGACAAATTTATTGTTTTGTTTCTTTTCTGTACCATAGACCTTTTTAACATTCATTGCTTGCATAGAAACAGCTTTTGTATTTAACATGCAGAGGACTAAACTGGTCGGTCATGAGTTTCTTTCTCTTAGACAAGCATCCCAAATTCATGGCTTCCAAAACTACCTCATGGGATTGGTTTTCCTTTTGTGCACCATGCATCATATGTACAACACGAAGGAGAAAAAGCAGTATTTCCTGAAGTATTTCCTAAAGTATTTTCTCTTAATAACAGTCTGAATTTCTCATTGCAAACTAGTAGTCTGCACTTGTATTTCTTTTTAAAAGTTTCATTTTACTTTGCAAACTTCACTGAGATTAAGTTATGTGTTCGTGCTACAAATGCTCGTTTATATACATATCCGTATGTGCATATAGAAAATACAGTAGGTATATGGAGTATATGGCTGATGTTTCTTTATTAAAAATGACATCTGGAACTGAACTGCATCATAAATTTCTAAGCAAAACTGATTAAAAATTGATGTAATAACAAAAAGCAGGGTTTGGATTTCCTCTGCAGGGGACTGAAATTATCATCCCTCAGTGTCTATTGTACTTTTAAGTGAAATGTTTTATTTCCTATTTATGCACTGCAAATAAATGCACATGACAGCCCACCTCAGATTTGCAGTGCCTAACTTTCAGGTGCAGAGAAATCTTGGGGAACTTTCTCAGCATCACATGAGAAGGCAGAATTTGGCTTGCTGGAGGCTAAGTAGCAGGTTAATTGTGATGCAGGGTTGGAATAATATAAATGAGCGGTTTTGTCATTTGCAGTCTTGCTAATGGAAATGCAATAGATTTGCTGCAGAAATCCAACTCGGAATCAATAGCAATGCAATGAGGCAGCCAGTTCAGAGAGAGCACATGTGATGCCAATCTACTGCAGACAGTACCTGGGCAAAGACTGATCTGGCTCTGTCAGGAAAGGTCAGACAGACCTAGAAGAAGCCACAGAGGCAATGAAAGACTTCTGAAAGGAAAAAGCCTGCTTCGCTGAGGATGGGGCTGTGTGTATGAGAAAAGGCTTTCTCTGGCTGAGGGAAGAGAATTGTTTTCTTCGAGGAATTCAGATCTGTTTGGACCCAAAGATGTCTTTTTTATTACAAGGTACTAAGTTAAGCAAAGACAGGCGTCTTTGTGCTTCAGGTTGTGTTCAGGCCACGTGAAATCAGGGAAGGACTGAGTCACAGTGTGTAACTTTGGACACGGGTAGGTGGTTGTAGAGTATTTCTTTCTGAGGATTTCTGCTCTCTTGTTCCCCAGGCAGACCACAGACAGAAGCAGGCTCTGCCTTTTTGTTTATTGCTTTATTGCAGGCACACTGACTACCTTTACAATTTATACTGCCAGGAGCTCAGTTTCCTGGAGAGTGAGCACTGTGAATCACATCTTGATCTTTCACGTTAAAATGTTATATCAAGTACCCAGAGTCAGTAGGAGGTACGCATTAAACTCAAGGGCCTGAGCATGGCCGTTGTTAGGCAATTAAAGAGCTCTTGAAAGCAGCAAGGGAGAAATACCTATGCATTATTTTGGGGCAATGTAATGTCTGCTTATTTACAGCCTGTCCTCTCCTGTCTCATCCTGTCTCTCATCCCCACCCCACCATCCCCAAAAGGAAAGGTTTCAGCTGGTGAAAAATGGACAGGAACAAATCCAGTGGGACATGGCTGGCCACCACTCAGGGCTGCTCTAAGCTAACTCTGGACAAGATCGGTGGTGTTGTGGCATCCATTTATTACCTTTGCTCCTGTATTTTTTTATTATTACAGGCTTATTTTAATATATATCTTCTCAAAGAGTATATTCAGCTTTTTCACGTATGCTTTCACTACCCCCTCCCCCACTTTTTCTTTTTTATATCTATGCTTCATCCTGGAACTTGCTGGCAGTGCATTCTCATAACTCAGACAGCTTTTTATTTTGGCAATGAATATCACTTCAGTTTTTGAGATGAAAGGAAATCAATACTGGGTTGGTAGTCACGTGGCAGTGGGGTGAGTACATGAAGCTATGATCTTAAGCATGATTCGTGACATAGTTCAGTGTTTCTATGGAATTCCTGAAAGAGATTTGAATTTTATGATTTTTAAGAGTCAATTAATTCATGTGATTAGACAGATCAAAGGAGAGAAAAAGCATATCAAGCTTGTTCAAAAGACTTTCTTTTATGCAAAAATATAAAAGACTCCGAGCTCATAAAAGCTGACTTGAATCTTCTAAGGTGATAACTGTAAGCCAATGTAAAGCTGCTGGAACTGGATCTCAAGAAGAGAAATTTGTGCTTTTCACTATACAAAATCAATTTCGTTTTTCAGCTTGAACAAAATGTCCTGAATTTTCACTGGCATAAATGTTCTCAGATCTGTAGCCCTGTAAGACCTAGCAGAGCATTGGGATGCTCTGATCTATGACCTACACGACCTAGGTATCTTCCTAAATTTTCTTCCAGAACCCCACCAGCTATGGTGTGAAGACTGAGAGCCAGACAGTGTCTGCCTTTTCCCTTATTCTAGCTTCTCTTTTAAACAGAGCTGTCTCCTCTCCTAGATTAAAAAACTCTTCCATGCCATGTATTTTCCTCTCACAAAGGTGCACATACACTGTCATAATCTCAGCTTTGGATAAGCCTTTTTGACAGGACGGGCAAGCTGAGCTCCATAATTCTCCCCATGGAGGGAACTGTTTTCCGTCCTTGAATTATTTCATCCCCTTCACACTTTCTTAGTTTTCAGATAAATAGAGCTGCAATTTTGATATGATACTTATACAGGGGCTAGTCCAAAATCCCAGTGCAGGACAAAAACTGTTCAGTGTCTCAGTCACTGTTCAGGAGCACCCAAGGTGCATGAACTATCGCCGGTGTCTGTTTAATATTTTCAACAGTAGATAGGTAGTCATGTCCAGTCAGAGTAGTAGACCCATGTCTCACACATGCAGGGGCCCTCACTGTCCTGCTTCTTGGCCCTCAAGGTCACATGCTGCTTCTTACTGGGGTGGAACAACAATCCTAAGGGTCAGTCAAGGCAACAAAAGACTGGTATCGCCCATCCTTGGAAATGCTGTGTACATTTCAGGAGGAGTTTCAGCTGTCTCATCCCCCAGCTGGTTCTGTCCTGCTCTGAAGGATGCCCTCAGCAAAGCAGCTTGGGTGAACAGGGCAGCTCAGTGGTTTTAACTGTGCAGGCTCCCCTATTTGCTTGACTTCTGCTTATGCTTTCAAACATTTCTCCTTCTGTGCCCTGCTGACACTTCTGCCATTTTTGGCCCAGGACCACTGCCAGTTTGCTCTTCAGTCATTTCATTGTCTCAGCTTCTGCAACATTTGGTTCTTCCTTCCAAAAGCAGAAACAGCCCAAGGGCATGGAACTGTGGGAGGGAAGGATTTGGTGTTTCTGCATCACTCCTGTCTGCCCAGCCTGAAGACACTTTTCTTATGTGATGGATTCTCTTGTATTTCTGTCCTGCAGTAAGTCTGCTGCATGGACGCAGACCGGTAGGGTTACATGATGCCCAAACATCTGCCATCATCACAGGTCATGGGAATTAAGGAGCATGATCATATCAAGAAAGTCACAATGGCTAATAACTTCAAGATAGCTGGGATTTACAGACATTTTTTGTATTTTTAAGATAGTATTTCGTGGGTTGTGGGTGTGCTCAGCAGGGCAGCCAGTGTCAAGGTAATATTGCCTTAGCAAAGGAAATTAAATGTATCAGGGTGAGAGAGACAACTGTAGGGGAATGGAAGAATTATCATTTCACTATCTAGTCTGCCCTGGTCAGGGAACAAACTAGTGACTGTGTTGTTAGGGTTTCAGGAATTAAAGAGCAGAGGATAAGAGGGCTGACAAAAGGCTTCCTGCTGCATTGATACAGCGGCTTGAACAGGCTTGACCTCATACCTGCAAGAGAGGAACATCATTAAATAGCCAGGAAGGTGGCAGGTTAACTGGGAAAAAATTGTTATATCTTCCATGCACAGGAGAGCAGGGAAGGGCTGATTCTTTCTTGATTGGAAGAAAGCAGGAGGAATCTGTTCCCCAATGGCACAGGTACCCACAGTCTGCCTGGGACTTGCAGGAGATCCTGAAGAATCTTTCTCCCCTGTTGAGGGGCTGGACTATGAATGCAATCCTCTATTCTTTGGCCATGCTGCATTTGTAAGGGAACACCTGCAGGGCAGATCCTCTCACTGTCCAGCCACACTGAGTAGAGTCTCCTCACTGACACTGAGATCCAAGGAAGTCCCTTTGCACCCTACTATCCCAGTCTTCCCAAGGGCTGGAGCCACTCTGATCTGCCTGTACAGCAAACACTGCAAAGTGGCTCTCTGTCATTGAATTCCCTCCCATCACTTTGATCAAAGCCCTCAGTGCACTCCAGCCTCTTGGAGGTTTGTCTGCTCACCCTACTTTTTGGAGACTTTAATTTAGTAATAGCATTAATGGATTTTGAAGGTTATCAGTAACAACTGTTGAAAACTCCTTCAGCTATGTAATTTTTGGGATGCACGGATTTGTATGTATTCTGTTCATGTGCAAAGAAAGGCTGTGTTTCAGAATCAAAAAGCCAATAAATGCATTAGCACACACAGGCTTTTCTTCAAAGTCAGTTAAGAGAAAGATGCCTCAAAATTCTCTTTTTGCTTTATAAAATGGTATCTGGCCAGTGAAGCCAATAAATACACTGATTTTTGATGTGAAGGTTCAAGAACATGGCTAGCAATCTCTCTGTTGCTTGCTAGCTCCAAGCATTTGAATTCAACATGCTGTAGAGATTGATGGATATCTCTCAGATAACTAGTTTTTCAAGCAACCCCCTAATTTTCCTAATTGTTGCTAATCGAATGTTTACTGTGTGCAGTTTTTCCCCTCTCCAATTTTGGAGGAAGGATTAAAAAGACATTTTGTAAGTATATTCAGATAACTGCTACAGGCTAGGAAGCAGACTTACTAGCTATGAATCAGAGGAGGTATCACTTCCCTCAAGCCACTTAGCTAGGCAGAAGCTGGCAGGGGTGTGGGCTGAAGACAAGGAAAACCGAACAGGACTGAGATCCAGTGAGCATGGCATGTCAGTATGCCAGCATTCAAGGAAGAATTTAGTACCTAAATTGACTTGCCCCTAACAGATACCTAGCAAGTTCCCCAAGTTGCAGAGTAATATGTGGCTAAGCTCTGCTTTTACTTTTGCAGATTATCTGTAATGTCTTCTCAGGACTGTTACTGACACTTTCATGATGCTAACACACATTGATTTTAACAACTGGGTATAGCAGCGCTACTGTCTGATGTTAAATTACATTTCATTAATATATTAATTTTCATATGTTATTCTGTTTTACAAATGGTGATGGCACAATGACAAGATATTCCTGGTAATTATTCCAAAATGATGACTTGGCAGAAACACTGACAAAGTCTTTAAAAAATACAGCTTGCAAATATTGTTCAAGTCATGTAAATACTGCCCCTGCAGTGGAAGATATAAGAATATCAGTCAACAGAGAAAGATCAGACAAATGTCTTGACCGTGGCTTTCAGGTAATAACAGATCATGTAAGAGAAAATGTGGGGTGTTCAAATCTGGCAAGGAAACACTGCATTGCATGAGAGTGAGCTGAAAATAGATTATTCAAGCTAGAAATTAACCACACTTTTTACAAGAATAAGCCTGTTCAACTGCTGTAACTTTTACTTTGAGGGTTAACTGACCTCCACCAACCACTCAGGAAGAATGCATGTCCCAATTGCACCGTGGTAACTTGCTACCCCAAGAGGTGACTGATTCATAGCCCAGTCTCATCAAGAGAAAAGCTTTATCAAATTAAAATCCCACCCTCTGCTGACTTTGTCTGAATGCAGATCTCTTCATATTTACAATAATTACTTGAAACAACTCTTTACCTACACGCTGACTCTAGTTTTCACTGAAAACTAATGGGCACTTCAGCTACACTGGCCTTTGTTTTACCTTATGGTGAGTTCAGGATTGAAAATGCTCTCTGCCTTTCCAGTTGCAGCTCGACCTCTCTGCGCTTGTATATAAAAACAGAAGAAACCTTGGAATGATCAATTGAAATCTTGGAATGACCACTTAAATCTGATATTAATTCCGCTTTAAATTCTGCTAATTTAAAGAGCAGTATGTTCCATTCTTGTGGGGAACCCATGCAGTGAATATTCATAAAGCATTAAGAAGACTATGTAGCAGAAGGACCACAAATCTAGAGATATCTGTGAAAGTACGAGAGCTGCTGGGGATGTTCACTTGCTAACAGAGCTTTTAAAGTTGTCAATTTGTGACTTGCCACGTGTGATCTCAGCCTCAGTCTTTCCTGTGCTTCATTTTCTCGCGCTGCTAGTGATCTGCCCTTTTCATTGCTTGAGAAGTCTTCAAGCTCATGCTGCTTGGCATTCTCAGCAGACTCGGACCCAGAGATCTGCTGAAGGCAGCTCATGTTTTGAATTATGCACGGTCCATCATGGAGGGGCTGCACTTCATGGCTCCTTTTTGGAGGTGGTGATGTAAGGGAGTCAAAGTAATACAGTGACACTTTTCATTTTTCATGTCCTAGCTTGGTTAAGAGCCACCCTTGAATTGTGTCATTTTTCTCCCATGTGACTGTTAAATCACCTGAGAGAGTACCAGTCAGAGTTTTGTGGTAAGATTGATTACACTCTCAACAAAGTGCTTCCTTCAGCTGAGCGCCGGGAAGTAGCCTAGTTAGCAGCTAATGGGCTTCAGTCTGAAGGTGAAATGGCGACTGTGATTGAAATGTCACTGCAGCGCACGCCAGCCCTTTGCGCTGCACGCTGAACAGTACTGAGATCCTGGGGAGGCTGTTCAGGTTTCAAGATGGGGGAGATATTCCTGAGATAGACCACACACATCTGTACTATGGGGAGCACTTCACCTTCTCCTTTGAAAGCATCAAAAGGGCGGGTGTGGGAATATCCAGACCTGCAAGTAGAGAAGGATGTTGCTGCAGATGGAACCACGATTTTGTTTGCACTGTTAAGCCTGCATTGCCATAGGGCTGGTGCTGTAAGGTCTGCAGTATCACTGCTGGTGTTTGCAAAGCGTGCTGCAGGACCAGCTAGGACACGGTCTGAATGGCATGAGACAAACAGAACTGTAACAGGGTGATCTTCCACTAACACCCCCAACATATATTTTGACAGCAGCCTGCACTCACATCCATTACAAGCCTAGGAGAAAACTAAGGAAATACATTCCTCAGCCCCGTTTTACAGAGCGTGAGTCAATAATAACATTGTAGGTGACAGTTTACAAATGTTTTGCCTTGCTTGGGTGAATTCAGAGTCTCTGAGTGCCAACAGCTCCTCTTACAGAGGCCTCTGTGATTTAGCTGGTATCACAGAGGAAACCTGTGGCAGCACCAAGAATGAAGTCCCACGGCCTGAGAGGCAGATGACCTCTTTTTAAAGGGTAGCATGTACAAATGAAAATCCAGGAAGAAAAAAGAGAATAGTCACAAATGAAGGGTAGTAAGTATGGTTGCATAAAGATACAACAAAGCAAAAATCATTCCAGAATCCTTCAGTTCCAAAAGTAGGGTTGTTTTTTTAGTTTGTCATAAAAAATATTGTTTAAAATACATAGGAATACAATATGTCTTCACTGTTAAAAGACATTCCTTCCTGGCAATTATCACTAAAAATGAATGAAATAAATGTAAATAAAATCAGATCCTGGCATTTCAAGTTAGGGTGTTTTTCTGTCATTGATTCATTGAATGTAATCGACTGTTAGCTATGGGCTTCCTTCAGGAAAAAAGAATAACATCGTTGCACTTCATTGACATTTGACAACTGACAATTTAGCTGAAGTCTTAGGATCACATTTCCCACAGTTGAGAGCTTTGAATGCCTAAGACTTGTTCACCCACTGACTGAACCTCAACCAGCTGCAGGGCCTGTTTGTATGTTTGTGTGTTTCTGTTTTCTGGTTTTGTTTTTTTTTTCTTTTTTTAATAGAGATGAGTGCTTCTTTCCAAATCTTTGCTAATATCATTTTTTTGTGCATAAATACACAAAATCAGCTGGTCATTTTGAACACTGTCTGCTCCTATGGCTGTTTTTTTCACTGTGCCATGTATAGCATGGGTCCAGACCTCAGTTCCTCAGCCACTTGTGAAGCCCCATTAAATTTGCAGCCTTAAGTTGCACAAAGCACAGTTGCAGGAATGGCCGGTGCACCATCACCTCCTATGTCTGTGGCCAGGGGATTTCTCCCTGAGCGGCAGTCACCACGCAGCTCTCCTGCTTGGGCCAGGGGAGGAAGCAGCCCGTTCTCTCCCAGATGGAGGACCGTGGTGGTGGGGAGGAACAGAGGCTGTGAAGGATCTGCTGTCCCAACGCTGTGGCAGTGGCAGAGTGCCAGACCTGTGGCCAGGAGGGAGTGCAGTCCCCACAGTGCTGCTTAGGGAGAGTGCAGGCATCTGACAGCTACACAGTGCAGGGCTGGCTACAGCTTACCAGGCAAAAAGGTAGACCCTTGAGGTAGAAGAAGGGATGCAAGCATTCTCTGAACACCCATCGGGCACTTGCAGGTCTGACTGCAATCTCTCTGTCAGAACTCCACTCCTTGGTGGTCAGCCCTGTCCAGAAAGAATTTTTAGCTTTGCCCTGCACTATGTTCATTACTGTGATAAATTGAGGATAATTGCTTGACTTGAAACAGCTCTGCCTTCTGCTGTGTAGGTGGGGAAATGATGCCAGGAGCAATACTTTCTTCTCCTGCCAGTTTGCTTTCTCTGCAGCAGGGATACTATACATACCAGTTCTGTATAGCTACTGCTGTTAGCAAAAAAGCAACCTAAGCACTGTCTCAGCTAGAAATGCAAGATTGATTACATTAGATGTGCTTTATTCCCAGTGTCCTGCATGAAATCAGCTCCCGAATAGGTTAATGCTGTTGGTTCAGAGTGGAAAATGCTAATGTTAATACAGGGTTTGTTACGGACAAACAGCTTGGTACACAGCACAAAGGCATGCGATTGGGTCTCTGCCAGACTTGGATCTGAGGAGGGAGGTCAAATGAAGGTTTGCACATGATGATACCTCCTACACCAAACTCAGCATGTGACCAGTTCTGGGGACACCCCAGGGAGCTGTATCCTCTTTATGTCTGAGTTCAGCTCTGCCATGATGCCATTTACAGAAGACCCGATCTTGTTTTCAGCTATGGCCCAAATTATTCTGCTGCTTCACAGTGGGGGCAAGACACCATGACACTTTACATCCCACTTTAAAAAGAAACAAGTCTTCTGGAATGTGTCTAATTTGAAACCGCAGGGAAATTACTGGAAGCAGACCAGAGCACATTATGCCTGCTGCAGGGGCAAAAGCCACTGCATGGTCCTTGTGCCCTGCAAGAGGGAAGATCTTACCTTTTTTCCTGGAACAACGCACAGTGTCCACAAGGCAGCTCTCTGCTGCCTGGCAGTCAAGGCCCTCTGCTCCACTGACCCAGCATCAGCGATGGTAGAGAGGTTAAGGGATTTTGGCATGGCTCTAGAGTTTGGAGATCAAGTTCTGCTTTGCCCTTGCTCTGTGATGGTCTTCTCCAGTGGTCCACTGGGCAGAGAGGAAGCTGCCCTTACCAGCTATATGGAGGCAGCTTATGACCAATGTGAGACTGTGGTTCTTGGTTCTCGGGGGTGGATGTGCAAATGAACAAACAAGTGTCTTTTCCATCCATTGTATTTCCAGGAGTCCACTCTTGGACTTCAGTTTCCAAGTGTTCCTGTCTGATCAGTGTAGCCTCCTACTTATAAATGCTGTGGCTGGCAAAGGACTACTCACAACCAGAATGGACATTTGCACAGAGCTGGAGTGGTACCGCAAAAGGGAGAGAGTGCTGTTGATCCAGAACCTGTCCCTAAGGAGTGCTACATTGAGCCTTGCATCATGCTTCCATGTCCACATCCCCCACGTGCTGCACAGCATCTCATTTGTGGCACCCCTTGGCTGGTAACCTGTATTCCAGAGCAGGCATTACTATGGGAGAATAGCGGATTCACATGGTAACCTGGAGATGCTTGAACAGCAAAACACATGCTGCCCTTTAGGTGAAGACTGGTGCTAGGGTACCAGTACAGAGCTGTACACTTGGTTGGTTGTTGTTCAGGACCACAGACTGTGAGGAGGTTCCAGTCCTTCTTCAGGGTCTGACCATGCCGACATAGTTAAATTCTCTGGGTCAGGTGCACTAGTTCTGAAAACTTCTTACCTGTTTTCCTGGCCTTTGCACAATCTATATCCATCCTGCACCCCAAATACTTTTAGGTAAATGCAAGAGGAGTAGCCAGCCGTAAGGCAGGGAAACAGCCTCTCTGAGGCTCCTCAATATCTTCTATTACTGTGTAAGGCGGCATATTTTGTGGTGTGCTGCAGTCTACAAGGTGTGAGGCAAAAGGCTGCACATCTCTTAGACACCAAACAATAAGGAACCATTTGGCTCGCAAACTACCAGCAGCCAAAGTGATGCTCTGCCACACGATACATCTGTTTTGTGTTCAGATCAGTTCAGAAAAGAAACACACTGTGGGCTATTTTTAAGATTTCAGATGAATTCGAGGGTATGCCAGTGGGCTGATCTGTTGTAAGAGTCAAAATTAGGAAGGAGGAAACATACCTATTTTTTCACAGCTACTTCTGCAGTGGAGTACATGTGTGAGTTAGTGCCTGTTCAATGAAAGAGCAGCTTTAGGTCTGACTGCTAAGCGTTTACCGAACACTCTGGAACATCCAAGCACCTGCTTTCATTTACTTTGTTGGGGTAATCTCTGGGGCTGCTGTGGACTTTTTACAGGTATTAAATCAATATCTGGAACATAATTGAGAAACATGGGTTCAGGATGTCGCGGGTGGTGGCCTTAAAAAGTATTGCCCTGTCCTTCCACCCCTCCTTAGAGATTTTACAACCCAAAACCAAAAAACATCTGTAGTAAACAAGGTTTATTGTCCTATTGTTGTCACTGATACTCATGATTAACTGTCTGTCTCTCAGCTACCCTGATCTGCTTGGTATTTCCAAGGCACTTTTTTTTTTAAGAGGTCCCTTGTACCCTGAAACATTTCAGTGGTGTATTATTTCTTAATCGCAATGCCTTATATCATGTCCTGGTTATCTGACACTTCTAGAGAAGGACAGGGTAGCTAAAGGCTCTTTATCTATTGCCTTGGGACATGGCTAAGACCTCCTTTCACTTACAGATTCAAGCTCTTTATGGGGGGAAAGGGAAGTTGCCATTGCTTCTCACTAGGCTAAAATTACTATATCGTTATGGAAATTAAATAGAATAATCTTGAATACTCTTAGTGTATTAGCATTACCTGATTCCAACTAAGAGCTGGTGGAACAATATTACCAGGGGACCATCTATGATTCATCTCGCTTTCTTCCACTAAATGAAAGACCATAGACACGGAGCGTAACTAGTTTTACTTTTGCTTCAAAAGAAATGCCATGCTGTTTCATCTTTCATGGTGCAATTCAGTCAGATCCTTTTGGAGAACTACATAACTACTGTTCTAGCCATGGTGGGGGAGGTCATCATTTATTCTAACCAAAAAGGGCTTTTGAGGAGTATGAGACATTAACAGAGAACAAGCTACAAGGTTTCATAAATCTCCAGAGATAGATAGAAAGCTCTCTAGTAAATGAGAATTCTCATACAGCCTCCCACTCCTCTTCCCAGCTTGTTGCCAGTTTTAGGGAAAATTAAACAATTTGGCAGGGGCCGATGCCATACCATTTCTCTCCACACAACAGTTACAGCAGACCTTTCCTAGTAAAGTTTTACCCAGTGTCTCTCACACAGATCTGCTCAGCTCCATAGCAGCTTGTCATAAAATGCATTTGTCTGCATAACTCCTGCTTTATCATTCATGCAGTGCAGGGTCTCGCTCGCACTAATGAATAGAGTTCTTGCAAGCTGGGGAGCGCGCAGCAACAGGGAACAGTGCTGAAATCCCATCAGAGCCTGGATTGTCACAAAAGGGTATTGCATTGTGCAATAGTTGACTGGGGCAGGACTCTTCCAAGTCATATACTGACCAAGCTACTTAGGTACCAACACATGGTAATGTTCTCCTACAGGGGTGGAACTTGACCTGAATGGGGAGCAGAACTAATTAGCACACTTCACAAGCACAACAGTGCTGGTTTGAGGGGCTCCCTGCCATGTGCAACGTGAGCAACAGGGTCTGTTTTCTCAGTGCTGACATGGCAGCTTCTCTTCACATTCAACCTTTTGGCATTGTGGATGTGGCCAACTAATTGCAGCATGTTTCCCAGGCTTTTCCAGTGTATGCCAAGTCATATTGCTCTGCCTATCAGACTCGGGGAGAGATAATCCTCAGATCCCATCACTGCCTGCTGCATGAGCTAGAATAGCTGTAGCAGCCTCTGCTGTAGCTCATAACCAGCATGGATCAGCAGGAAACGAGAGTTAAATTGGACCTACATTCTGGTGCAGGATAATCTCCTTCCCAGTCTTGTGACTGGTGTGACTGGTGAATGCAGGCTCTCCCAAAGTACTGAAGGACATTGCTGAAGGTGAGATTCAGCCCTGGAGGACTTGAACATTGTATTGTCCAGGCTGAGGCAGCTCTTCTCTCTACTCTGACCCTAGCTGCACTCTTTCTGAAGACTGCAAAAAGACAGACCTCAGCAGGACCAGAACTGGAAATTATGCACATAGATGTGGCTCTTTTGGGCTTCTGTTATAGGTCAGCATAACATTTCAAATCCTGTTAAGAGCTTGCTAATGCATGTTTATTATTATAATTATTATTATCATTATAAGGTATGTCTTGAGGTCTCCTATGCCAACAAATTGAGATAAGAGGCAGAGCCCTTTTTTTTTAAGATGTTATACATAGAGAGCCAAGGCAAAAGGGCTGAAGGGGAAAGCAGTGTGACCAAGCTCATGCTGCAAGTCAAAAGCAAGACAAGGGGCTGAATCTAAGGCTCCTGGGTCCAGTCTTCTCTGCTGACGATACCTTTTCCCAGCTTCTGCTGCTGAAGTGGCAGCAATTTACCAAAGCTACTGCTTACACAGCCAAAGCTGGTCACCTCCCATACACTCTCCAACAGCTCCCTGCCTTTGAATAGCACATTGGGCAGCTGTGATACAACAGACAACCAGCTTTGGGATGACCTAGTACTGGGACAAGCATACCTCATCCAGATCTGCCAAGTACTGTGATCTAAAATCAACTCTACTCATTCAAATTGTTCCAAAAATGATTGTATAGACAGGCTTTTGTGCCGTCCTGGTACTGCCTGCACTTTGACAGCCGGCAGAAGACCACTAAAGAAAAGTAATGAGTAAAACACATGTTGTGGTGCTGGAAATTAAGAAATTCAGTGGAAACTCAAGGGAAAGTATAAGCAGCAGTAGTTGTCATGTAGCAGCTCTGAAAAGGCTTGGGTTTGCTTTGGACCAAAGGCCAATAGAGGGGTTCAGAGATGCAGGGCACAAAGGTGCATTTTTGAGCTTCAGCGGAAGCAATGTGTTCTGACCTGACGTCTGGCCAACAAGAAACCACCTCCTAAGCAGGCTGGACATCCTTTACACAGCTGAGCTAAGGACCGACTTTGTGACTACCCCTTATGGATATGTGCAAAGAGATAGCAGAAGGCTGTCCCAGAGCCACAACAGCATGGCTCAGTCTGCAGTGCCTGCTGGTTCAAGCTCTCATTGTCTGCAAAACCCCTACAAAAACAAAGGCACAGCTGCTGGCCCATTTTGTGTGTCAGCCCTTAGTTAATGCTGTGTAATGTGAGAACTGCTCTGTGCCAAGACCACTGTGTCCCTCCTTCATACTGCCTCCCTCCCCACCACGAGACACATCTTCAAGCCCTTCTCTGCCCCAGCCCAAATAAGGACCTCATCAGAGCAGATTTTGCATGAATGGAGAGGAGCAAAATCCCTCACGGCACAGGCTTCTGTCACCTTCATATTACCCACTTGGAAATGGTCAGGATTATGGCTATCTCCTTCCTTGGTTATGTAAGTCCACATATTGCACATACTCCAGATCCACAGCTACACCTGCAGAGGAGCATAGCAAATTAATCTCTCTATACTCAGGTGTGAAACCCCCTCCCCTGGAACAAATTCACACCCAACCCTCCTACACACAGAGAGAGAGAGAGAGAACAGTGAAAGGCATTGAGGTTGACATTAAAAGTGACGCTTCAGATATAAGTTCACCTATTGCTGATGGATGTTCCTTCTGTGGTAAATTGCTGGGACCTGCTGGTAGTGGCTGAAATCGTAGAAATGACCCTATGCAGAAGGAATTGTGTGTCATGTGTGGCCAACACATGAAAAACATTTCCTCTCTCCTCTCACTTTTTCACCCTAAGAACTGTATGAGATGGAGGCAGGGAAGGAAGAATGGATGTATTTTACTCCACAAGGATGTTAGACCCTTTTAGTAATAAATCTCCTTAGGCGTCAACCACCTTACTTAGGTATTTAAAACTCTCTGAGATTTAATCTCATCTGACCATGCATTAGAGAAAGTTTGCACTGCCCCTGAAAAACAAATTCTGCAGGTGCAGCCTTGGTCCACTGCTTCCCATTAAAACTCTCCTTGTTCAGGGACAATAGCAAGAAAATCAAAAATTAAATCCAGCACTGCTTTCCACTGCCTTCCTGCCTGCAAAAGGGAGGCAATAAGGGCCATGGCTCTTGCTGCAGTAGCACATTTTCTTCACAGCATCTCTTCAGCCATTATTTACCTAGGTTGGCAATAAAAGCTTCTGCTTTTGTGAATTCAACCAGAGTAGATGGTGTGAGCCCTCAGTTGGGTCATGGCTCTGATTTGGTCAGCTGTTTTCAAAAAATGCTAATGGCTATTGACTAAAGATCTGCAAACATTAATTAAGATAGCAGTTCTTTGGAGATACCTGCTCTGTAATAAAAAGCACCTCAGAAACACAGACGGTCAGACAAATTGTCTTAGACATAATTTGTAGCCAAGTGATACATTCCACCAATGCAGCACTTAGCTGCAACGCAAAAGATAAGCAATAGAGAGTGGCTTGTAAAATCCATCCAGATACAGACACCCGCTGTTCTGAAGGGGCCAACACTGAAGGGGCTATTACTAAGAGGCTCTTAGTACTCACAGCTTTCTTGACAAAGTATCAGCCCATTCAGTCCTGATACTACTTGAAAATCTGTACTTCTTTCCTCTACAGTTTTATTTTTTATTACTTTCTAGTCGTGATGATTGCAAAAAATAAGCTTGAAAATTTAGGCAGCTAAACTTCAAGAATACAGAGCCCAAAAACTAATGTGTCATTTTAAGAGATATTTTCATTTTCATGCCAGTTTCATGATTTTTGAACACTTAAGATTGGCAAGACAGACTGTATAACCTTCTATTGAGAACATAGGCTTTGAATCTTAAAAAAATTCTTAAGATAGGCATCTTAAGAAATCTGGATTTTAATAAAGCTTTTGTAGGTTTTTTTTAGTTACACTAAGACATATTTTAATTCATTTGATTTTATGGCAAGCACTTCAGGCCAGATTTCTGGATGACTTTTTTTTAAATAACTGTCCTTATTCTACAAAGTCTCCAGTTTGGCTGAATAAAATGTAAACAGGCCCATATATGTTATTGATGGAAAATCTGGATGATGTTACAAATGTCTAAAAGCCTCTACAATGTTTCAGAAATACATTGGGTAATTTTTGAAACTTTCTGGAATTACTCCACTAATAGGTTTTTTTCCCACAGGAAATGGCTATTCTATTCCCAGAAATAAACACCCGGCATCCTCCAAATCACGCTAAGCTGATGAATTGAGAATATCGCTTTCCCCTCATCCTCACACAAAGTTTCATGTGCTCATATGCACATATACATGCACACACACACCCCATGATCCAAACACAGAACGTTTTGCCAAACACACTGTCAGGATCTTTTTCTCTCCTCACTAATTCCTCTACCATCTCAAGAGCTGCGTGTCCTGTGTTGCACAGAAGGTCATATTCACGAAATATAACAACCATCCCTCTGCTGAGTCTGCAAAGTAGATCTCAGCCAACCAAATGGTTTTATCAGCTGCCCCAAGCAGACTGGTAATTTTTGCTACAAAAACTGAGCCATGCTTTCATTACAAGCACACCCTAAAACTAAACTCCTTTTGAGCTATTGTCTAGTGTTAGTGGTCTAAACATAAAGAGTTTAAAGGTTAAAGAGGGCAATTGACTTAAGGCTCTAATTAATATCCTTCTACTAGAAGAAGCATGGAGCAGGTTGTCTGTCTGAACAACCTTCCCTGAAAATGAAAAGGGATGGCCTTCTGGAGGACTATCCTGTCCCATGCACTGAGCTTCCTTTGAACTGGAAGTGTGAAAGGGCAAATACAAAAGGCGTATGTCTGACATCGGTAGGGAAACTTCATATCCCAGCAAAATCAGAGTTGGGCATGCAATGATCTGTTGCAGCAGTAGCATTACGCTGTTACACTGCTGAAGCTAAAGTAATGATCTAAAGTTTAAATGCACATAATTTATGTTGTCCTGTTTAAGCATGTGTTCATATGTTCATGTTCATGTTTAAGGTGATTCTTGCTGTCCTCTGGAATCTCCCTGGCTTGTCCACATCCTGATTCTTCAAAGACCAGTCTCAGATCTTGCAGTGGAGGCTTATAGATGCAGGACAGCACAGGATGTGCCTTTTCTGTGGCTCTGTTGTTTCCCACCATTTGTGATCTGTAACAACTCAGATGTCCTCTCCTACAGTCATTCATCCCCACCTCTGTGTATCTAGTTGATTCATTCTGTTTATTTATTCCCATTGCACAGCATCCTTCTCCTGTTTTTGAAAATCCCTTTCATGAAGAGACTGCCTGCTATACAGTCATACCCTCAAGACCATAACCAAACTTCTCAACTTCAGTTTTGCCAGTGTGTGACACAAGCCATAGCAATGTGTGACAAATGACAGAAATGTGGAACACTTGTGCCCTGCTGTGTAGCATGTTGTAATTTACAGATTATAATCATTTTTAACCATAAAAACTGTTTACAAAGTGCTTTTTCGGAGACAGTGAGTCACTTTGTGTCACTCACTTGTTTATATGTGATTTGAAAAATGGGGTTTGTGGCCAAGTTATCTGATGGCTGTGGCCAAATCATATGATGGCTGAGGCAGAGGATCTCAGCTAGGAATCTCCATTGGTACTTGCAAGAGTGATATGGTGGACAAAAGATGAGATACCATGCCACTGACTTAGCTTCTGTGTGTGTCCTCTTCTGTAACTCTGCAGGTGCTCCTGCCACTCCCCACAGAAGCTGGACCAGGTGTAACCACTTGTACATGTGCTAACCATCTTCTAAAGCCTCTCCCTCATGCACTCAGGGCTAAAGCCTCAGGACTTTTCTTTTCCCCATTCAGTCCCTGCTGGCAGCATGTCAGAAGGCACAGTGTTTTGGAAAGATCAGGTCCCAGCTATCAGAAAAATGAGTGAAACGAGATTAGCAGCCATGTCTGAGAAGGTCCTTGCTTGCTTATGCAGCACTGGAAGCACATGGCATACTCAGAGCTAACGCTCAGTCCCCTCCTGGCACAGCACAAAACCTTAATTGTTTAACCATGTCCTCCATCTCTACCGCTTCTTCAGCAGTGGCTATCAAGGTAGCTGGTAGAAAGCAGAACAGTGACAGAAAACAAGGCTTGCATCCTGTGGCAGGGATAGGGTCAGCAAGGTGTCTCTGGCCTGAAGGGATAAGAGACCATGGGCATTGCTGGCCTGGGAGCTGTGCAGTTATAAATGTGGTAGTGGCATCTGGGAGCCCCACAAAAAGGAGTCTTTCACCCTCCTCCGCCACACCAGCACAAATCCAGTGAATGTGTCAGGAAGATAATAGTACCAGTTTTATAGCAGCTTTAACCTAGCTCACATTTAAATGTGCAATCTCACACCTATTCTAAAAACTTGCCACATTTAAGATTTGGAATTAAAATGAGGGAGCCTTCGTGAACATTGCTCTTCATGGGATGTTTGCTGCAGAAAAGCAATGTCTTTTTTTGTGTAGTTTTTAGAAAGCTGTTACAACAGTGTCCTCATTCCATAAATGTATTGATGATGAGGATAAACCAGTAGTGAGAACTAACTCAAATTTACCAGTAAGAGAAGTACAAAAAGCTTCTGAAGAAGTGCAAAGATCTTTGACAACTGTTTGGTTGCCTGGAAATCCCTTGCCATATTTGCTCTTGTAATTCTCACTTGCACCAACCTCAAGAATGAAACATCATAATAAGATCAGGCCCTGGATGGGGAAGAATAGATAGCCTAGACTGACTCAGCAAAGTTTGGCATCTGCCTTCCAAGTTTATCATGGGGGTTGTTGTTTATCATGAGTTATAATAAATGCAGGGGTTATCCAGGAGGGGTTCTGACCTAGGCTTCACCAGAAACAGTCTGGACACAGAAAAACATAGCTGAAAGTCTATCCCCACTCCACCTCCCCACCCCAAAAAAAGGGAAGGAAAAGCATATTTTAGTCCTTTAGAAACCGAATAAACTTGAACAAAGACATCTCAAGTGTGGAGAGCTTCATCTGCTTCCACATATTCTCTGCAGGAAAAAGTTAAAAACTCTAATAAAAAAACAGGTTTTGAAAAAACTGCTCCCTTCTGCAGTTACCACAAGAACTGCACAGCAACAGACACTACAGATTGCTTCACATTCGTAAGTTATTATACATATTTTAATGAAGTGCTTAAAGATGTAGGAAAGCATAAAATGCCATGACCACACTACTCAAGATTTTTTTATAAGCATTGGCAATTAATGAGGAACATTAAATTAGAAAGCTTTTGCAGTTTGCTGGCAAAGTTATTTGCAAACATATTGCATAATAACTGTTCTCAGGACAATGTTCTGTCATGAAAATGCTGTCATACAGGCAAATATTTGATACCTTTTCAGAGCCTGATAATTTTCAGGACATAACTACTTATTTTGCAGTAAGGGGACAAGCAATAAAATGAGACATTCTTATTAGTGTTCAGTGTTGCAATATCTTTAAGACAATTTATTATTTCAGGGAAAAGCTTTCCTAGTTCAGGTAAGCTCATTGATTTTTTTGGTCTTGCCTTCACCATATTTGTTTGTTACATGCTTGTATGAAAGTGTAAGCAACAGAGTCCTAGAAGATGAGCTGATGAGTTTCAATGCTTTGTAGCACAAGTCTTCCTAGAAATGAGCTGGTCTCAACAGAGACATCACATTGGGGGAAAAAAAAAAAAAAAGAAGAAAAAAGAAAGAAAGAAAAATGCACAAAACCTTGCAGCTTCTGTAATTAGCTGCACCTTTTTGTAAGGCAGGATGTCTTCCCTCCTCTGTACACACTCAGTGTACACTCAGGACTACTCCAGTCAGAGACTATACAGTGCTGGACCCACACTGACCACAGTGAGGTGGAGGAGCTGGAGAGGGTTTTCCCTCCCCTCACATTGTCCATGTGCATGTGGGTGGTGAAGCCACTCACCCAGTGAAGTCTCACCAGGAGAGTGTCGATCACAACTTTGACATTTTGCAGGTAACAGTAACAGTTGCAGACATACAGGGGTTGGAATTTCACAAATTCATAACTATGCCTTCACACAGGATTGCTTCCAAGTCTTCTTGCCAGCATAGCTTTAGCAAGGCCTGAGCTTTTAGGGACATAGTGACTACTATTACAAAGAAAGAGACTGTCTGAGGTACCTTTCAGGGCATGCAAGTCAGGGTTATACCAGCTTCTCAGGAACAGGACACACATCTGCATAACATCATCCACAGCAAGGGGCCTTGGACATGAGCCTGGCAAAATGATGGAGGAAAGAGTGCTGTGTCCTTTTTGATGCCAGATGCGTCGTCAATGTTTCAGGTTTTGCCTTCCTGCTTCTGTCATGCAGCAAGGATATTCCGTTCCCCTACACATACTGATGCTGCTCTGCCAGCTTAACGCAATGTAATTGGGTGAAGGCAGTGCATGTAGATAGTGGAGTACTGGGCTGATGAAACAGTTTTCTATTTGCTGGAAAGAAGTAAGGAGTGTGTCTATTTTTGGAGGTGCACAAGCCCTTCAAGGAAAACTTACTTTATTCTTTTCAACACAAACCAGATGTACTGGCCACTACTAAGCATCTCTTGGTCCTTGAGGCCATCTCTGATCACCTCCTATTAAAGTCCATCTGAAGGCAGGATGTGAGGGAGTTCCACTAACAACAGGGAAATTTTCTAATTACTGTGGAAATGCTGCTTTCCTCCTTGTGTCCCTTTGTGTTCCCTCACCAGTACAGCCTGCTACTGTGAGTCATCCGCCTGGGCCTTAATGAAATTAGTCTGCAGTGTCAAAAGCAATTAAAGTGCTTTTGCAGAGCAGCTCCACACAGTTGCCTTTAGCTTGTCCTTTGAGAAGTCCTGTGCTGCATCTGCAAAGACTCCTTTGCAATTGTTGGGGAATAGTGGTGCTGGTTTTACACATGAGAAGAATAAACTAGGATTGCTGTTGTCCTCAGTGTGGCATCACTCAGCAGGCTAACCTGCCCCAGGTTCAAGCATGTGGCTCCTGGAGTCATGTGGGGAATGAAACTTCGAGGAGGATTGAGAAAGGAGGTTGTTAGTGGCCAGGTTCCCTGGTCCTGGGTAGGTTCTGTGCTCCTGCAGCTCCCACAGACTCACCCTCCAAAGGAGGCAGTCTTCACACCTCCGCTCCCTGAGGGCACAGGCAATCACTGTGAATATAAGCCATAAGAAGACTTGGATGTGGTGTTGGGTTGCTTAGGTCTCTGGCTGAGGTGTTTCAGCTGGGCACCAGAAGGAAACCCTGTCCTTTCCACTCCTTCCCTGCACTGAGCACTGAGCACCAACAGTTCAACAGTGAATATAATCCCTCGCAGTACCAGCCTTCCCTTGTTCCAAAGGCTGCTGCCCCAAGCTGTATTCCTGATGAAAGGTTTGTAGAAAGACATTTCTGCAGAAATGCTGCAGTTACAAGTCAATACTTCTTGAAAGCCTTTTCACTGCAAAGAATACCCCACCTCAGCTCTCACTCATGCTGATCTGCATTCTCTGGGATTTCACTGAGCAGATGACATTGACAGTTTGCTTTGTAGCTGTGGCAGCAGCAGAGATCTGGCACCCTCTCCTCCTGCTCATCCCTCCCCAGCACGTTTGCCTAACCCCACACTGGAATGGATGGAATCTCAGTTTCCCTGTTCTCCATGGTTTGAGTTTTAGTTGTTAAGCTTCATTCTTGGTCATCTCATTCAAGGAAAGCAATATAGATATATATTTTTCATCTTTTTCCCCCCTCATCTCAAGGCTCGTGGTTTTATGCAGACCACTCTGTGTAACGTTGCCTGGCAGTGGATGGAAACAGGACCCACAAGCAAAGATGTGTGTGTGTGGTCTCGGAAGGTGATGTGAATACTTGGGAAATGTCCTGGACCAAAACCATGCAGCAAAGGAGGTCATTTTAGAAATAAGCAGCCTGCTCTGCCTCTGACATGCAGTCTGGCAGGAACTGCTCCTGGACTGTTCCGCAGTGCATTTCATTCCATTACATGACTAGGACAACAGTGTGAGGGACTTAACCAAGCCGCAGTAATTCAGAAGGAATCAGGTCCTGTTTCATTGCATCAGCACAGTGCTGAGCTGGTAGTTGCCTCCTATGAGTTTTTCAAGCTGCTACCCCTGGGCATCAGCGCTGATCGTGAGTATCACCAGTAGTAAGGGCATCACCCAGCTCTGTACTGTGTACATCAGCCTTGGAACTGGTCTGGGTACCCATGTATGAACCCTTGTGCCACAATTTGTTCCTCATCATATCCCTCCACCCCTCCTTTTTCTTTACACACATATGTGCCTGCCCTGTGAGTGTGCAGGCAGCAGGGGCCCTTTGTAGGCAGTGGAGCGAGAACATAGGAGGTGCCACAGTGGGCAGCTACACATGCCTAAAGAAATGTAGCAGTGACAGGACAGGGCTAAACACCAAACCAGAGCAGCAATGCCATCCCACCCTGCCTCTGTCAGCTTCAAGGTGCAGAGCGGAGCCCGAGCAGTGAGTTGCAATGCTTTAGGCTTCTCTGCCAGGGGCTGTTCCTGATCCCTACTGCCCATCAGATCTGTCATGGAGAGCCTCAGAGCCTTTGCTGCAAAGTGCCTGTTTTAGGAAGGGGTTAGTATTCTTCACCACAGCTGGCGCAGGCTTCTTTTGTAGAAATCAAGAAGGAGAAGCAAGCAGCAAAGGTGCCATAAATAAGCAAACACACGAACTGTAGTGCCACACAAACACAGATTTGCTTGCACTTCCCTCTGTTGGGCAGTGTATGTAGCACTGTGCTTTGAAAAATAGTGATTTAATGTGCAATCTGAAGGAAGAAATGTTGCATGAACATTAGAAAACCCAGCAAGTCAAAAACCGCTTAGTCATGAGTGAAATAGCCTTTGTAACACCCTATCAGCTGCCTGATGCCCTCTTCCCAGTGTACAATCCTGCTGCTTCTACAGCACTGCTTTGGGGGTTATATTTGTTTTTAGGGTGTTGTTTTTTGGGATGAAAACTGATCCATGGTAGAAAAATCTACCCTAGATGTGAGGAATGCCACATGGAAATTTCCAAAAACAGCTGCCTGAAGAGGGCGGGGGGGGGCGGGGGGGGGGCAAGGGGGGGTTAGCATGTGGTGCCCTCTGGGTGCACACAACTCCTATTGTGAGATCTTCAAAATAAGATGAGAGAAAAATGTCCATTTCTACACAGCCTACAATAGCAAGCAAATAGGCAGGCAGTACACTGCCACCACAGCCAGCTTGCTTTTTGTCAGGAGCACCTCCAGGCTGTAATTTGTAAGACATCTCTCAGCACATCAGTTTCTGCTAGCTCACCATGCAGCAGAAGCAGAGAAGATGGCTTCTCAGGAGGTGGTGGAGTGGAGCAATCTCGTTTGAATGCTTTGAGCATTGTGGTGTAAGCTTCCTCTGCCCATGGGTTACAGGGATTGTTCTAATACCCCCATTTTCCATTCCCCTTCAGCCATTAGATACCTCTGATCACTTACTGAGTGCAGGACGCTGCTGCGTGTGCTCCCTGAAAGACTTCTCCATTACTGGAGCTCTTGCGTGTTGCTTGCAGGCCAAGAATGGGAAGATTACTGGCAGCTTTTTAGGTGACGTAACATGTGAATTAGCCTGGAAAACTGCTACCCAGTCCACAAGTTTTCAGAGTGTTAGTACAGAGTCAAAAAGAGGTTGTAAATTAGCTTGAGAATACCATGATTTAGTGATCAAATATTCATTGAAATTCAGAAATAAAATAGTGGGGAGAATCCCCAACTGTTGCATATTTTCAGTTCTCTACCAGTATAGTAAGAATGACCTTTTCTTGCTGCAGTCTGCATATCCCTAAACCACAGGGAGGGTGCAGTCTTGTACATTTTGAGGACAGAGCTGGAGCAGGTGAGGAAGTTGCTACCCCTGACTGTTCTTTACTCCCAGTCTTCTGGACTCACAGTTGTGCCACACTTTTGAGGGTACAGTGCTAATTTGGAGTAACTATCTACATCAGTGACAAAATACCTTTGTTGCTATGAAGTCATATTAGTAGTCCTGCTGACTCCAAACTGACACAAGGGGAAATAAGGGAATTTTTAGGTGAGAGAAAATAAGGGAATTCTCTTAGATAGTAGTTTTAGAGAGTTTGGAATGAAAAATAGTTCTGATTTAGAGGCTATGTATAAGGCTGTTAATAATAGCTCTGTGTAGCTGAACATTTCTGGGAAGTAGCCACGTAGAGTCCTATTTTCTGCAATTGCTTGGAATGCCTGAGTTTCCCGGATTTTGTTTGGGAGTGCAACACTATCCATTTTTATATTGGCTCAGAGATCTTTTCATTGCTTTCTGGTGTCTCAGACCATTTGAGGTATGTCTTTGGATATGACATGCCATAAAACAAAGCAGAATAAAATTTTATTGTGCCTGTGCCTGTCTGTCAATACTTTGAGCACTGGGTGCTGCTAAGGCTTTTAGCAGATTGTGTGCTGCTTCTATCATCGCTGGCTCTAGCAACGCATGTGAGGGCTGTGTCACTCTTGTTAACCCCTCTTGTTCCATGATCTCATTTTGACTTAGCATACCAGGAGGCACATGCACTTGCAAAGTCATTATGGCAATAAAATAGTGTCAATGTTTCAGGTTTTCATATTGCTAAGTATCGTAGCACAGAAGCATGCTCTCTTCAGGTTATGCTTCAAACCCTGCTCATCTCAATATACAGGCCAGCAATGCAAACAAGATTCTTCTCTGGCTTAAAAAAAAAAAAAAAAAAATAACCACTGAAGAAAATTGGCTGTCACTTTTAGCAGTACCCCAAGGATGATAAGACATTGGTGTTGATATTATGTGATCATAGAATCATCAGTGGATTTGCTTGTTGTGAAAAGCCACAGAGGCAGGAGGGAAAAACTCCTCTGGATGACTCATTGTCTGTGTGTGGAAATGGAATCTCATAACCAACTTTATGAACTGTCTCAGAGTTTCCAAAAGGGGAAAGTTTGGGGGAGGGATGGTGAAGACATGAAGAGGGAGGGAGGGAGAATGACAGGCCTGGGATGAGGCTTGAACACTGCACTCATAGATACCCTGTCGTTGCCTAGAGGCTAAAAATAAGCTCCTGCTAGTGTATACATAATGGATATTCGGTCTGTCTCCAAACTAGGTGTGTGCAGGTTTTACAGATGCCTGTTTTCTTCCCAGAAGGACAGAAGCAGGCTGCAGCCCTGCCCTCACCCTGACACAGAGGCACACAAACTCATGTCTCTCATTTACACTCATTTAGACTTTCGTTCAGACTAGGGATGAAGCAAACTCTGTGTGCTCAATTTAAATAAAGGGCACTGGCTCCCACTTCCACCAGGAAGAATGGGACCCATGTGCGGGGCCAGCTGAGGCAGAGCTGCTCGTGCAGTTCATCCCCAAGGATTTACAGGGACAGGTTTCCAGCTGGTGTTGCTCTGAGTAGGTCTTGTAGCCAGCGGAGCTGCAGGGGTTTACAGTTGATGAAGCTGAGACTCCGAAGCCTGCAAGCATCTGGTGCTGACTCACTTCTGGGTGCAGCAGTTGGGTGCAGGTATTGTGTGAGAAGGCACTGACATCTCATGCTTTCTGCAGCAAATGCACCGGTAAAAATGGGAGCATGGCAGGACCTGCTCCTCACACTACAGGGAAGGCTTGCCCTGCCAGGACCCTGGTGCAGAAGCCATTGGGGGTTTGTACAGAAGCTGTGAGGCTGTGGAATTTTTTAAAATTTTGTTTTCTGTTCTTTGGTGAAAAAGAGATTTCTTCATCCAAATCCCCTTCTTCTCACTGCCTACCCTGCCCACCAAGAAAATAAATGCAAAAAGCAGCTTTAGTCACAGAGCATTGCTTCTGTCACGTTACTAGCAATAGCGTGTTGCTCTGTACAAACTGCTGCCTGCCTGTGCTGCCAAACCCCTGCCTACATGAGCCCTCCCCACTGTCAGATGTCTCAGCTTCCACATGTGCTCAGTAAGAAGCAAGATTTATTGCAGTGATAAGTGGTCTCTGAAGTGCAGTCCTGCTGCTCAGTAATTGAAGCCAAGAGCCAGGCTGTTCCCAGGCCTCGTGTGACTCTCGGCACAGCCAGCACTGCCCCCATTCCCTGTAACGTCCCTGGCTGTGCTTCTTTGCCCTACCCAGTGGCAGTGCCTCCCTGAGAGCTCTGCCCTCTTCTGTCTCCAGTCCTGTGGTTTAGCACCACACAGCCAAGGGTAAGCAGTTTTCTTTTCAGGTGTATGCATAGGTTCCTCTTCCCACCAACATAAATGCTAGTCAAGGAAAAGGAAGATCCTTGTCTTGATTCTCGTGTTGTCAGTGGACGTTGGTCATGAGCATCTTCCTCAGAGGTGAAACATTACAAAGTAGAGTGTGCTTGGTATGGCAGCTGCTTCTGACAGAGTGGCCAGGCAAAGCTGCCTCTCCTAGGTGGACCTTTGCTTGGGGTTTTCAGGACGCTGCCCAGAAAAAAACCACATTGGGAGGGGAGTGTGGTCACAGCTGGGTAAGAGGCAGCGCAGGCTGAAGGGAAGGTCCGCATGCCGTGGTTGGTTTTGTTCTTGTTTGCTCACTTTGTTTGTTATTCAAGGACTTTCTTTGACACATCCTTTATGAGCTCTGCCTCACTTCTCAGGCCCCAGCAAGCAGATATGCTGAGCCTTCTGCAAGGATCCCGCAGGGACTGAGCTGTTTCTGCATGGAAGCGTTTAGGGAAAGCATCAGGAAATGAGAAGAGGTCAGGCTGCAAGAACTGGAGAATATGGCTTGAGTTACTTCACAGCTGAAACATGCTCACTAAGGGCAATTAGGTCATTTTCCTGAGCACTCTGCCTGCCTGTATTTACAGCCCAGCATAAGCTGTGTAATACATGGAGGGACAGTGCAGCAGGCACTGCACAGGAAAGTGAGGAACTGTACCAGGGAAGCTGGGGGTGACCCAGCAAATCCCCACTGCCCTGGTGAGCCAGGGAAAAATGCCAGTGATGTACAATCACATTGCTGAGCCTGGATGGGTTCCAGCCCCAGGGGCCTCAGCTGGATTTTAAGGCTTGTCATATCAGACTCACTGGGAAAACCATTCACATGGATGAGGCTCCTTACCCCTGTGACTACCCCAGGGCTGTGAGACGTGCAAAAAAGTTAGCCTGGGCAATGCCTGAAGACACTGTGTTTGTGGTTCCTCTCATTCCAGCAGACAGAAGGAGGCCAGAAAGTGAAAACAGGGCATGTTTTCCCAGGGTGTCCTGTTTCTACCAACTGCTGTGACCCTTGGCAGTAGCGGAGGAAAAGAAGAGAGACTGCATGCAAAGAGCTCGAAGAATGAAGCAGAGCTCTTAGCATTACTGAACTGAGATCTTTCATACCTACATGCATCTTGGAAGATATTAATTAGCATCCAGGTTGTGGGGAGCAGGCTGATCCCGACTCTGAAAAAAATGCCTCTAAATAAAGAGGATTGAGTTGTCTGTGGGCTGGAGGGAAACAAGGGGCATACGAGACAAGCCAGTAGTTTGCAAATTTCTCATTGAATGTGCCGAGCTTGTTGAGCATTGGCAGCAGAATTCCTTGGCTTACGAACAGTGATATATGGGAGGCAACAGTAGAGTCTTCAGAAATATTCTTGGTTAAATTGCAGCACGTATAAATTAGGACAGATGGCAAATGGTCCAAACAATGTTGGAGGAAACAGCAAAGTCCATGAGTTTAGCAAGCTTAGAGACTTACATGATACTGTGTTCAAGCAGAATCATAGAATCATAGAGTGTTTAAGGTTGGAAAGGACCTCAAAGATCATCAAGTTCCAACCCCCCTGCCATGGGCAGGGACACACCTCCCACTAGCCCAGGTTGCTCAAAGCCTCATCCAGCCTGGCCTTGAACACCTCCAGGGATGGGGCATCCACGACCTCCCTGGGCAACCTGTTCCTGTGCCTCACCACCCTCACAGTGAAAAATTTCTTCCTAATATCTAATCTAAATCTGCCTTCTTTCAGCTTATAACCGTTACCATTTGTCTTGTCACTACACTCCCTGATAAAGAGTGTTTCTCCATCCCTCCTGTGGGCCCTCTTTAGGTACTGGAAGGCTGCTATTACGTCTCCCCAGAGCCTTCTTTTCCTCAGGATGAACAACCCCAGCTCTCTCAGCCTGTCCTCACATGGGAGGTTCTCCAGACCTCTGGTCTCACCCCAACAGGTCCATGTCTTTTAATGTTGGGGGTCCCACATCTGAACACAGTACTTTAGGTGGGGTCTCATGAGAGCAGAGCAGAGGGGGAGAATCACCTCCTTCGACCTGCTGCTAATGCTTCTTTTGATGCTGCCCAGGACATGTTTGGCTTTCTGGGCTGCAAGTGCACACTGCCGGCTCATGTTCAATTTCTCATAAACCAACATCCCCAAGTCCTTCTCTTCAGGGCTGCTCTCAAGCCATTCTCTGCCCAGACTGTGTTTGTGCTTGGGATTGCCTCAGCCCATGTGCAGGACCTTGCACTTGGCCTTGTTAAATTTCATGAGGTTTGCATTGGCTCATCTCTCAAGCCTGTCAGGGTCCCTCTGGATGGCACCCCTTCCCTCAAGTGTGTTGACAACACATCTTGGTGTCACTGGCAAACTTGCTGAGGGTGCACTCGATCCCACTGTCCGTCCATGTTGCCAACAAAGATGTTAAACAGCACTGGTCCCAGTACCGACCCCTGCGGACCACTTGTAACCAGTCTCCACCTGGACATTGAGCCATTGACCACCATTCTTTGCGTGTGACCATCCAGCCAGTTCCTTATCTACTGAGTGGTCCTTCTGTCGAATCCATGCCTTTGCAACTTAGAGACAAGGATGTCATGTGGGACTGTGTCACACGCTTTGTGCAAGTCCTGGTAGATGATGTCAGTTGCCCTTCCCATATCCACCAGCACTGTGGCCCTGACATAGAAGGCCACCAAATTTGTCAGGCACAATTTGCCCTTGGTGAAGCCATGTTGGTTGTCACCAATCACCTCCTTGTTTTCCAGGTGCCTTGGCATAGTTTCTAGGAATATTTGCCCCACAATCTTGCCTGTAATATCTGTAACTACTAACCCAGCAGCAGTGGGGTGGGCGTGGGACCACAGCTAAATCGACACCATGTTACCTCAATATATGTCACTGAGAGATATTCACTAACATATTCACTACATACATACATCAAGCCAAATCCACCACAGATTCAGGGAGCCACATTGACCTCTGTGAAGTTAACCTGCTAGAACAGCAGCAGAAAGTGGTGCTTATGGAGTATATGAGAACATTGTGGGATTAGATTAATTTGTTGAAACTGTAGAGGCCTGGAGAGACATCAGTAAGCTTTTTTCAACTTAATCCATCAGTCTACCGAAAGATACTGCCTCCCAGTACAGACCTTACCTCACTTAAGGGTTAAGGTGTACGAGTGTGTTTGAGTTATGAAGAGGGTTCTGCTGCCTGCTTACCTAGGTTACTGCAAAAAATACAATTAAATCTTCAGTGGTCTGACATGAAAATCTCCTACCATTAGCAAAAGCTTTGCAAGCAGACATTATATTTAATGCAGGGAATGCTTAAAATGGATTATCAAAAAAGGTTTCATGTCCATCAATAGGTTAAAAAGAATTCCTACTCTGTTTTAAGATGCTGAGGAAAGTGTCAAAGCTTTCCTCCGAATGGAAGACATACTTGTAACAGTCAAGTGAGTACTGTTCCAGAGCTGTCCAAAGCAAAGAGTAACAAATAGCCCTGAAAGACTAGTGCATGTCTTCAGATGAGGAAGAAACGGTGCCCAAGATTTTCTTCATGCAGATCTAAGCAATGGCCACAACAGAATGGAAAGAAACAGACCGTAAAGTGTATCTGCTGCTTTGTCATTAGTGAACCAATCTGAATGCCTCTGTGCAACAGTGTACACTGTTTTCATGAAACACATAATCTCAATAACACGACAAACCATAAAGAAGGAAGAAAGCGTGTATGGAGCCAGGAAGGTGAGGAACCAGAGATACAGTTTAGTTACTAATGCACTTTGTAAGAAGCCGGATACCTCATGTTCAGGCAAAGGCAAGCTTCATCAAAATTGGACTGGTGTAGAAGAAAAGCGGATTCAACATTTTGTCCTTTGCTGAGCACCCTGGTGAAACAGCATAGGTGTCCATCTCTGTGAGAAGGCACAGCGAGGATAATACACACTGCTGAGAGTGATGGTAGCGTGTGTTCATGGCAATGTCAGAGCAGAAAGTCTTGTGAGACAGAAAACAGAAATGGAGGAGATCCTTTCCACCAGTCACTGATTGTTTACAGGAGGCCAGGGAGGGAAAAGAGTCCAAAATACCACAAAGCCTATTGAAGGAGGGACCCTGTCTACACCAGACCCATACGTAGCAAAGGCCAAATGACTGAGAGTCATTAAAATGGGAGGAAAGGAGAAGAAAAGTCACCTTTCCCTAGTCAGGAAAGTGGCTAGTGGAGATCTGCCAGATGTCTGGGTTGGTTTATCAGGGAAGAGCAGCCAGATGGGCAGCACCTCCCCTTCTTCAGGTGTGGGATAGCCCCACGGCAGTCTCAGCAATCCCATGGGGTTCATTCCCAGGCGCCCGTGTGCAGTGCAACACGGACAATTAAAAGCCGTTTTACTTGGTTGTCACCATGTGCGTGGTGAGTGTTTTGCTGAAGCTGCAGTCACAAGCTAGGTCAGCACTACCTGGGGACTGGGAAACATGGCTGAATACACCCATGAAGTACCAGGCAGCATCACCTCTCATTTATGAGGTGGGATGAGAAGGCCAAGCCAATTCAGAAGGCAGCGACAAACTGGAAAGGAATAAAAAAGGCCAACTAGAAGGGCCCACTGTAGCTGATCTGATGATTGCTGGACTTTAGGGCACCTCTTAAGAGAGGAAAAGGGACAAGCACCAGTGAGAGGGAGGAAGAGAGCATGACCTTTGGCTGGAAAGCAGGAGACAATCCCTGACAATCCCAATGTCAGAGCGTCTGTGCTCTGGAGCAGGTCTCCAGAAAGTGTGGCAGAGAGGAGCAGAAAGGTAAAGGATGCTATGATGGGTTTTCCTTTCCATAGTTTTGTCACCCTCATCAGTCTCTCCTTGCCCTGTTTCTCCTGAGGCTAGCCCACAGCCTCTGCCTGCTCTGGCTGTGGAGGCTATGGGCCAGGGTCAAGCTGCATGCTGGGAAATCTGTTAGCAAGGCACCCTCACCTTCCACCAACCCAAACAGGTACATCTTGGGGCTTTAGAGAAACACCAGGAAGTGAAGACAGGTTAGAGGGCACGCTGTGAGGAAATTGCCAGAGGTGACTTGAGTTACAGGTACCTGGGGCATTACCCTGGATATTCTGTAACAAGATGCTCTGCTGAGTGACCTGTTTGATGCTATGCTTCCCTAAATTTTGGTCCCCTAAAAATGACTGTTATCCTTTCATCCTCTAAACGTGCTTTTCTTCATTGCAATCTAACCTGAGGTGTGTGTCATAGTAAGGGATGTCTGTTTATCAGCTGATTGTCTCCAAAGGAAAACTGTTCCTTTTTATTTCACTTAAAGTTTATTGCCTTCAAATTGCAGTCAGCATCCCAGAGTTATAACACCCCAGTCTGAAACACAGCATCTGCCTTTTGTCCCTGATGTCTTTCAAGAAAGCATTTTGCAGACAAGAAAAAAAAAAAAAAGAGATATTATCTTGTATACACTGAGAGACCTAATATTGCTAAAAACATATGCACAAACAGCCTTACAATAGACCATAAAAACTGAACTTACTATTTCTAAAGTGGTGGTGGAGTGTTTTCCACCAAACCATCTTATTTTTAAAATATTTCTCTATGTGACAAGATCTTCTTAAGTCCCCAAATTGTTTAAAAGCCTCCCTTCCTCAAGCAGATACTGTGTCCGTTTTTTTAATGGAAAACTTGTTATAGGAAGAAAAAAAGAATGAGGAGGTTCATCTTTTGCCTTAATCACTTCAGCTCAAGGAGATGCATGTTGCATTTATCTGTACCTGAAGTGAGGAGCAGTTACAATGCCTGTGGCCTTGTGTGATGGGAAGTAGCATGCATGTTTTTTGTTGTCTGTTATACAAAGCAGCATGTTTTTTGTAACGAATTAGTTCTCTTCTGTCCCATGCTCCCCGCATTTCATACTTCTGGTGGTAACACAGTGTATTTTCCAGGAGTAGGACAAATCCGGTAGCCCCACTGAGATGAGGCTGCAGCAGCTCCATGCCACAGGTCCATGAGGCTGGGCACACATTCCCAGCAGGCGTGCACACAAACACATGTACATACACACATGATCTGTACATACATGCACACCCCTCACCAAGGTAAAGAGTTAGAAAATGAATTTAATGAGAAGACTAGGCAGACTGCACTGATCAGGTGCAAGGCACAGCCACACAAATTGAGTGATCAGCAGGCTGTTTACACATGACTAGCCCTTTTGTCCCCTTGTCCTTCTGTCTTCCCATGCTTGTTACCCCCCCAAACCACCTCGAGCCCTCCTTTTCCTGCCTTTGGTTCTTCCCCTAAACATCTCATCCTGAGTCTTGTAGGATACCGGAATGTGCTTCCCTTGCATCCCATAAGGAGTCCCAGACACCCATAGGCAGCAACACCCCTCTGAAATCTTCTCCAGAAAGCCTTTCCCATGTAATCACAGTGGTGGGTTTCATCTCTTGATGTGTGGCTGATAGCTCCTGGGATGGGCCTGGGAGGGGCCACCAGAATATGATTCGGGTCTCCCCCATCTGCTGTTGTCTCTGCACACTCACTCGCGGGTGGGCAGATGAGCTTTCATCACATAATCTAACAGTGTTAGAACATAAAGTAAAGCTGAATCATGATTACAGCGAGATGTGCTCTTCTTTCAACTCTGTAATTCTCCAAATTTAAGATTAATTAAGACCTGTAATCATGACGTTACGGATCTTTGTTAGCTGTGTCACTTACCAGGAAAAAAGACAACCCTAAAAAAGAAATCAGGGCTTCCTGCTACTTCGTATTTGTCTGTAGCAGTGGTACAGGCACTCAAATTACTTCTGGATGTTGTGTTTGCCAGATTGCCACCAGGGATGTCTTTTACATAAGCAGTTTTATGTAAGCTTAGTTCTGCCACTGTCTTGGGTGTGAAGTAACACAGCCACACACCCGTGAGGCGATGTTTCAGATCTCAGGCACCTTGTGGCAAATCACGCAGACTACGCTGGCTTGTCCTTTTGCTTTGGTAAGCCTCATACTACAGCTGTGACCTACAGCTCTGTCACTAGCTTTGCCTATTACAAACCAGGGTTTCTGGCCCAAATTTTCCAAAGCATTGAGTGTTTTGGGGCACCACCAGAGGAGTTTAGGATCAGAGGAGAGAGCTGATCAGGAGGACCCGAGTATGCAGCAGTCTGGGGTTCTTTAAGAAACCTCTAAATGAGCATCAGGCAAAAATTGAGGAGCCACTGCTGCAGAGATGTTCACCTCTTTTAACATGCCCTGGGAAAGGCTCAGGGACTGAGGAGGTGGTGAGGGTGTGAGAGAGAGTTTTGGTTGCTGACCCAGTTATGGGGCTCACAGCACCCTGGTGCTTTCAGTCCCTCTGCTCTGACTTTTCATCTGTCTGGAGACTGGGTACCCGGGGAAAGTTTAGCAACCTCCTGTCACATCCCTGACTAGCATTCAAGCAAAACAAACTCTATTTAAACACTTGTTTAGAGATTAAGTGCTAAACTGCTTTTTCCTGCCAAGATCTAAGCTCAGGGCTTTTTATTTCCTCTGCAGCAGCAAATGACATCATTGCCACTGTCTTACATTGTGTTAAGAGTAAAGGAGGCCATGTAGTGCTGAGCAGAAGCAGAAAACAACTGCCGAGATATCTTGCATAACAGATGAATGATTTTATTTTAAACATTTAATATTTAAATTGTAGTAGCCAGTGCCTTTTAGCTGAGGCTGTATGGCATTTTCCATGATAAGCTCGTGCTGTCAGTTGTTTATGACTTTGACAGACTATTCAAATGGAATTTTTCCCTTCCTCATGCTGTAGGTAGAACATTTGGAAAGTTTCAGTGAAAAAGAATTTTTTGTTCTTCTGACAGCAAGATTAGGGAAGTTTTTGCAGTGCAGATTTGCCTGTGCTAGAGAGTAGCTTGTCAGTATCTAATGGATGCCCTCGCAGTCACACATGCTGATGACTCTTCAGATGTGGAGTCGTGTGGCTGCAGGGACACCACTATAAAGCACATAGATATTCAGCATATTGTTTCATCTACATTGTTGGTGCACTTATCAGAAAGGTAAAACAGCCTTGCAAACATCTGGGGGAGATAGGGTATGTTGGCAGCTAACGGTAGTACACAATGTCCTGCATTTTGTATGGCCATGTACAAGCTGCTCCTTCCCAGACCTCAGTGTGAGCACTAACTCACGTCTGCCTCTGTTTTCTACTTTTCTGCCTAAATCAGTCTTGAAACTTGTCTGAATTGGGTAGGATCTACACACAGTGCAAAACTGGCAGCCCAGTCTGTGTTACAGGCTTGGACTCTGTCAGTACTCCTGAAGGTCTGTCCTGAGCAGCAATTTACCAGCCTGCTGGAGTCCTCCCTGCTCCCTAATGGCTCTTCAGCTTCATTGAGCATCTTCATACAGCGTTTTTTTTTTTCCAGTGGCACCCAGTTTGCATCCATGTGGGCTGCTAACTTGTTGCTGTTGTGACCAAAGTGTCTAAAATATCTCCGCCTCTGCGAATCACAAATACCGTAAAGGGGAGACAGCAGGTAATTAATGGGAGGACAGAGATATTGCCGGCAGATTGATTTGGTTTAGTGAGTTCCCGCTAGGAAAAGATAGATATTATGTTCAACATGGCAACCTCGTTCTCCCAGAAAGAGGTTGGGAAGAGAGGAGAAGGGGACATTTCAAAGAGAAAGTCTATACCTGCTAGCTGTAGGATTCCTGAGAAGAGAGGAGAAGCTCTTATTTCACTTTTGGCACAGCTGCCCAATTCACCATTAAGGGGAAATAGAGGTGATCTGCCTCCTGGAGTGAGTCAGCATTGTATGCTATGTCAAGAGGAGTTTGCAGGGTGTTACTTTTCTTCTGGAAGAATAACTGGGATTGTGACTGAAGACCACATTGCCCTGAAGCATGATTTTTTGGTTGTTGTTTATCTTTTTACTTTTTTTCTCTTTCACTTTATGAATGATCTATCGTACATGTAGCTGAAAGATACCAACTAGCTGATTCACTTGCTGCAGTCTTAAACTGCAAATGGAGAGCCAATTAAAAATTAACAATAGCAAAAAAAACCCAGTCAAGGGTAAGAGCTGGCTTGGTCAGTGATACTTCCATTTGCATCAAGAGGATGTAGCACAAGCCAATTTCTTTTTTTCCCCTTCGATTTGCTATGAGACACTGTGAGTAATCTTAAATAGCTTATGCTGCTATGCTTCTCCCATTCATTTCCATAATTTCTTGGTCGTCTAAGATAATGCCCCGACAGAGAGAGAAAATGAACATTGGCTTAGAAACAGTGGCTGCTTGTTAGACTAATTCTGGCTGCTCTAGAAGAAAAATTTATCCTATATGTCTAAATCCCTTTCTCTCGCTTCATCTCCCCTTCCCTTCTGTATTCATGAGTAGGTTTTGTTTGGAAGGCCTCATCTCAAACTCAGCCATCATTTAAAATCCTGGGATAGTAATCATAAAGCAGTCTGGCCAATATTTTAACGAGCATACAGTATTTCCAGCATTGGTTGAGATTCTGTTGTTTAGCCTTTTGCATCTCAGATTGAGTGTGTGCGGTGCATGGGCGTGCATGTGTGATCATTGGTTGGCTAATTTTCCTTGTTACTCTTTTCACCTGCCATATGACATACATCAAATGGGAACTGTTTAAGGCTGCCACAGAGCCGAGTGTACTGAATGACAAGATGCTCTCTTGATGAGCAACCACTCACAGGCACACCTACCAGCATGTGACCACCAAGATTTCCATAATGATTACAGCCAAGTGAACTGACAATGCCCAGCTGAGTATTGTCACAGGAAGATGACTCCTGCTGGGTTGGGATTAGCAGCTTGAATTTGCATTTCATCTGAACTGGGATGTGTTCGATTCATTAGTTGCATCATGAGTGTTTTATAAGTTGCATTCAAAATGGCAAAAACAGTGTGCCATGTAAGAGTGCATGAAAAAGAGAATGTGTCATTTGCTAGTCTCTCTGAAATTGCTCTTAGAGAGCTCCTAGGGTTTTGTTCAGGACTTTCCCAGCTCGTTCTGTCCATCACAGGTAGCTGTGTATCCTGCCTCCTCATACCATGTCAGTCCCCAGCAACCTGTAACCTCAGCACTGGATCTGGGAGCTCCCTGTGTAGATCCATGAGCAGGAAAGGACTTTTACTGTTTCTCACAATCTCTGTGGAGCTGAGAGACAGTAATCCTTCCACTGCTGCCCTGGAAAGCTCGACTTCTTTAGTCAAACAGTGCCTCTAAACCTGCAAATGTACAGGTGCCATAGCAGAGCAGCTCTGTAAACCCCTCACTGGCCATGGAGCAGCAGCCCTGCATGGTCAGGAACTGGTAAGTGCTGTGGTGCATCACCATTAGCCTGAGAACAGCAGAGAAGGGATTGTCATGATGTTGTGCACTGAGAGCTTACCAGGGCTTCCCAAGCTGCTGACCACTGGAGGCATGGTGGAAGCAGAAGTTAGCAGCAGGAGTCAGCAGCAGGTTTGTGCAAGGGTGACAGGCCCTGGCAGAAGGAATGGCTTCAGGAACAAACACCTGGTCTGGGAGTAGAAAGCTGTTGAGATCTGGGAATCACATATGTCAAAAGATGTTCTCTCCTGGGACTTTGTGTATGTTCATCAGCTGAGAACAGATTTTCTGCAGGCCAAAATGAGGAATGAAGTGTCCTCTTGGCAGTCAATGGGTGAGACCAGCATCCCCATCCACTAAGGTGCTGAGGTGTCCCAACACCTCCTGATATGAAACAGAATCTTCTATGACCCTGGACTTGGGCCCTGTTTCTTTGGAAACCCTGTGCAGATTAGCTAAATTTGTTGTTGTTCTTAATATTTCTGGTGTTTTCCACTTCCTGTACATAAGAAACAGAGAGCGCAGAAAGATGGTCCAAGATGGTGGTTAGGTTTTGGTAGCCCTGCAGCATTACAGGATGATTGTATGTAATGGTATCAGATTCCCACATCACATTTTTACTTTAAGCGCATTTTCTTTTATAGTGAAAAACTGTTAAGTACTGCTTAGACCTCACAGAGTAGAGATGGTGATTTTCTTTGTACCCTGTCTTGTCATTTTGCCTTCCAATAAAAAAGCTGTAGGGGACTTATCCCAAAAAGCCCTCATTTTCTATGTTTTCCCTCTCCACCTCCACACACCCCACAGGTTCCTTTTCAGCATTATGCATCATGACAGTAAAGCCCTTCAAGGTGCTATTACCCTGCCTTGGTACAAAACAAGTGTCCAAGCACTTAAAGAAGTAGCATTTCAGAAGTGCCAGAGGCCTCAAAAACCCATTTTAACACCCTGTTCATGCAGCCAATTCTTTTCCCCACCACCACAGTTTCAAAATCTGCAGACACTGCCACTGTAAAAAGCAGGCTTTGCTTTTCCAAAACAAAAGAGGTGGTGGTCTCTGTAGCTAAGGCTGTGATTAGCTTTCCTTGTTAAGCTTGGAATTAATCTTCTCTCCTACTGTCATCAAATGAAGTTGGCCTATCTGTGATGTATATGTAGTTCTTTCTAGGGACTAACAGCTTCATAAAGTCAAGGATAACTGAATGGGAGGGAGGAGGAAGGTTGTCAAACATAAAAAGTCACTATTACCATTTTTGCATGGCTCTGGTGGCTATTGGATGGGATAGAGGGAGAGGATCATACATAGAAACAACTGCAGCAAGAAGCTTCGATTTACGTTTCTCTGTTGTTGCAATTGAAAACCAATGCACTGGTCTGTGTAAAAGCCCTAGAGGAATGGATAAAACAAACTCCTCCGAATTTCTGGCTTGGGTTTTACATGAAAACAGATCTTCTCTAAGTCAGCAGAATGAAAAATTGCAGCAATCATGCTTCATATTAATGGCAGTTGATTTACAATTTTATAATCATTTTAACATTCCTTCTTTTTTTTAGCATCCTGTGTCGTGTCACTATCAAAATGTGCCTGCTTCCAGCTTCATACTTCTTAATTTGGTAGTAGTCTAGGCGGTGTTGGAATGAGGGTGATTCATCCTTTTTCACCTTTTTAAGTATGTAAGCACAAGCAGGAATCAATCCATATCAAAGCACCCTTTCAATTATGCAGCAGCATTTCATCTCTTAATCCAAAAGGCCAGACATCCTCTTTCTTTCTGTGCTCAATATACAAAAAATGTTGGTCAGCATGAGCACCTGGCAGGGTAGCTGAGGCAGTTTGCATGGGCCTGCCTTAAAAACTGCTAGGGACATTTGCTAAGACTATTGCCAAGTCTTTCTAGTTTGGAGTGAGGCCTCAGTTCATTTTCAGTCCAAGCAGCTTTGCTGCAGCTATAGCACTGCTGCATTGTGTCACTTCTTCCTGCCCAATCAGCTGGCACTAGCTTTTCTGTCCAGATCGTTCCTGTGGTTCATCATCACATACTAAATACAATATAGGCAAGATTACTCTGTACCCAGTTGTATCCCCAGGGTGCCCATGACACTGTGCATACACTCAGGAAATTGCAAGTTCTTCCAAGCTTTTCCAAATGTAGGTCTTTTTGATAGCAATAAAATGAACCCCAAAAGCGGTATTTCTTGGTGTATTTTTTCCCATGGAACTTTTGGGATGTCTTGGATCTTTCAATAGAGCAGGAGAAGCAAACCCATCCTGTTTACTGTATATGTGTGACAGCTGAAACCTTGAGCAATCAGATCTGAAATGATTGAAGTTTCTCTGTGAATACTAGGGGTTCAGGAACTGCTTGTCCTGTATTTTGCCATACACAGCTCCAGCTCTGCATTGTCCTTTGGGAGTCAGTAGCTGAGGGTTACGAAGACAAGACTGAAGCAATGTTCAGAAGAGGCATTCCAGAGAAACAGGAAGTGGGGTGAATTTTCCCCCCTCCTGCTAAGCTGGCAAGCCTGGGAGCGTGACTCACCAGGGAACTGCAGCCGGCAGACAGGAGTTGTTCATCTGTATCTGGTTGCAATCGTAACCTTTAATGTCCTATGCAGATTTTGCTGCCATCATTCATGTTGTTATCACTCAGATGCTGACTGTTGCCTTGTGCCCTCTCTCATTAACACTTCCCATCCACTTCATGCCCATACCCTATCCCGAAGGTACTTGTGTGAAGGATAAAGTAGGAGAGGCAGAAAATGTTCAGAGAGTTTGGAGCTGTCATTTTGCAGTTTAGTGTCTGGTAACACAGAGGAGGAGGCAGCATCACACAAGCAGGCAGGTCCCCCCACCTGTGGCTAGGTGCAATCCTTTGGGGACACATGGGTATGCGTAGCTTCCTTCCAGGTATTGTGAATGTCTAGGTCAGATGGCTTCTATGAGTTGTTCTTTGCAATCTGCCCAGCTCATGAGAGCCACCATGATCTGTCTCTGAGGCTAAAAATAAGTCCCTGGATAGATCTTGAACAGAACTGGAAACCAGAGGAAGTGCCCAACCCTGTCCCAGCTACAAAATCACCCGTGTATCACTGCATCCTGGGATAGGTAAGGTCTGTCTATGCATGTGCAGAAAGTAGGCTCCACCTTTGGTCACAAATTAGCTCTGCTTCATTTTCTTCTCCCCTTTAAACACCCCAGAAGAGAGGAAAGGGAGGAAGAGCAGCATCATGCACACTGGAAAAAGCCAGGGAACAACTCAGAGGAGTAAAAGGGCTTGCAAGATTTTCCAGTTTCCTAAATGGAGTTAATTCAGCACTCTGCCTTTGCTCCATGACTCACAAGAGGCAGTATGTCCAAGACACAAAATGTTTGCTTGTGTGTGAGCTGGTCTGTAAGCAGCAAAGCAGCAGCCATCAGGAATGAGAGAGCCCATCAGGAAAGGACTTCTCTCTATATTACAATGGCATTTTATGTAGTTTTCAAGGAGTTGCTGGAATATGAGAGAGGTTAGGAAAACTGAAGCAGTGGTTCCTTGTGTTCCTAACTTCTCTGCATCACTCAGCCTAGAAAAATAGCATTGCAGGGAATAGATATGCATGCTGTGCCTATTTTGATTGGAATCTGCAGTAAGCAGTACAAGATACACTTGCAAGGAACTGTGCCTCTTGGTACAGAAGCATTTGGAGTGATTATCTGTCAGTGCACTGTTTGAATGTCAGTGGAAGTGAGATCCTTGGATATCTTCTGGTCTCTTAGGGGGGACCATTACAGACATATTTAGATTCTTTATCCCCATTTAAGCACTGTGACTCCCACTGAAATTTGTGGGTACTTGGATTCTTGTGTGAACCTCTGCTCTAGCCTTTGAGCTCTCAAGGTGCATGTACACAGACTACAGAGACAGCACACAGCTCAAAGGATAGGGAGATGCCTCGCATGGCAAAGGTGGCAAAAGACAAGCATCTGCTTCTGTAAGCAACTCTGAATATGCAGAGGCCATCATATGCCTAGGCTCTGTTCTTGCATGGAAATGTTTGCAACACCAGGGTCAGAGTGAGGCGGCATTTATTGAACAAGTAAAGCTAGATTAATGTGTGTCAAGCAAGGAGCCATTAATGAGGATCAATGTCCTCTTGTGTACCAATACTAAAGTAAAAATAAGGTTGCAAGAAACCATTATGGCTGTAGAGGAACCCAAATGCAGACAGTTCTATAGGCTTTGTAAGGAGACCTCTGTTTATTTCTCATGCACACCATTTGAGAAAGAAGAGTTGTGCAGAAGGTGTTCTTCCTTTACTTCAATTTGTGGCTAGCCTTAACCATGAGTAAGGACCTGTGCAAGACCTGTCTTCTTCACTGACTTTCCTTTTACTTGTGTTTCTGTTGTTTTTCATCTTTACTGCTTAGTAACACCCACTACTGGATAAATATCTGCTGCTCTTTTGCCCAGTCTCGCAGTGTGGTTGTACCCCTGTTTATGCTCTCGCAGCCCATTGTCATGGCACCATGATTCCAGATGCCTCAAGCAATGACTTTATTGTGAGACCAAGTAAGACAAAGGGCTGTGAGGTGACAGTTCTTTGGCGTAAGGTGATGCCCAAGTATGCAGAGCAACTGAAAAGGAAAGTGCAATGAGTTAGGCTCTCAGTTATCATGTGTCTGCTGTTTACATGTAGTCTTCCATTGAGTTGTATTTGTAGTCACTTGCTGAGCAACTTGTTCTTTGAGGCACTGTGGTAATCTTGAGGTCGGCATTGTACCTTGCCTGTACCTTGGCTTGGGTGCTCTCCCATACCTCCCGAGATCACATTCATGAGCTAGAGTGCCTTGCCCAGCAATCTCCCCCACTTTGTGTTCAGACGGCTTCCTTGAATTCCCTGACCAGTGGTTATCCATGAATGACACTGCCTTGACACTTCTACTCTGCCTTTGAGTAAGCAGTTACTGAAAAAGAAGCAGTTTCATTTCCTCCAGTTCAGTAGGTGACAATGATGGAGTGGCTTGGTATGGCCACAATGTCATTAAAATTCATTAATTAAATTGAATTAGTTGTAAGGCCCAGATTTTGATTAGTTAAACAGCTTTCTTGGTTAGTGATTAATGTGGCTGCAAGACTGAAATCTGTTTTTTTCTAGAAGACAGAGAAGATAACACCTCAAAAGTACATGCTGTGGCACACATCTAATTATCAGAATGGTGACCAGAGCAGACTTTAAGTGTAATGCAGTACTGGGTATTTTAAGTCAAAAGATGGAGTTAATGCTACAAAGAGCATGAGGAGCAATCTTGTATTGCTGCAGAGTCAGCCATGGAGTAAATGCAAACTCATGTCTCTAGGTCATGGATCTTTGTAGCTTGATGGAGGCCAGACAAGGCCATTCAGCATATGACTCTGTGAGTGGCTGCCACTGGTAACCTGACAGTTTTGCTCCAGCAGAGAGCCTTCACGGTGACAGGCAATGTTGGAAAGTAATTTTCACTTACCATGTACTAAGAGATGTGATGAACCTTGCAAGAACATGTCCTAAGTTACTTATACAGACTTTTCTACTATGTTTCTCAGAAAGCTCAACTTTTAATTTAAGGAAGTTTTCCTCACTGGAAAATCTCCAAGGAACGATGTCACTGGCACTGCCATCTGTCTCCTTTCTGAGGAAGTATCTCTAGTGAATAAGGAGGAATGCTGTCTGGCAACTAATAGCAAATTTTACCTTTGAGTTTGTCAATTCTGGCACTAAAGGCCACTGGTCTTTAACAAACCAGAGAATATATGATAGATATAAATAAATAGATAGATAGATAGATAGATAGATAGATAGATAGATAGATAAAATGGCTGAACTAAAATATCTAAAATTAGAACTTGTTACTGTAAAGTTTTAAAAAAACCCTCAAATTTTTATTCTAGACTCTAAAAGCTATTTACAGAAGTTGTACTTTTATGGGGCTGTCACATCACAGTGCAAACTGCTTGGGGTTGGCTAGCTGATGACTTCCAAATCATCGCCTGAGTTTGAATCATTGTCACAACTTACATCAATAATACATGTCTATCCCTTTCACACCAGCTCTGAGTTGGATATCTATTTGTGAGGAAAACAGGAAAAGGGGATGGAGGGATAAAATAGCAAAATCATTTTTATTAAGACAAAAAAGTGAAAACTAATAGAAGGAAATATTTTTTTCACACAATTAGCTTATGAAACTCACTGCCAAAGGATATAACTGAAGCCAAAGACTGCAGGCCTGTTCAAAACAGGATTAGGCATAATATAAGAGCAACCTTAGCCAGAGTCATAATGGTTAATGCTTAAAAATAAACAAGAGATTTTTGGAAGGTATATAAATCTTTGGGCATCAGGACAGAAGCCAAGCTCTAGCTAACAGGGCTTAGGAAGAAACTTTCCCTGGGGCCTACTTATTCCATAACTGAGCATTAGCAGACTATCTTGCACCTTCCTGTGAAGCATCTGGTGCTGGCCACTGTCAGAGATGGAACACTGGGTGACTGGGCCCCGAGCCACACACAGTCTGGCATAAATAATTTTCTTTAGTTTAAAGCAGGTTCAGAATTAAAATAGAAACAAAGCAAAAGTTTTGGGAAAGCAGAATAAATTTTCTCATTTCAGATTCTGTGAGGAAAAAAACACAAGTTAGCCTACCCCCAGTAAAAAGCAGGAAACATGATACCTAACATTCTGTGTCGACACAATGCATTGAGTTCAGCAACACCTAACGACACACATCTTTAAGTCTGAACATCACTATGAATCTGAGAGACCACATCATCCTCTTTCACTGTAACACTGGGGCCAGTCAAATCCCTTTTCTATTTTGAATGCTACTTTTCAAAGTAATCTCAATGGGACCTTCTGTGCAGGACAGGGGGTGTGGCAGTTCTGCTAACACAGCAGGGGTTTTGCCAAGACTAGGTTTCTCCCAGAACCTTCCAGAAAAATCTCACAGAGCTGCAGCCCCTGTGAGAGAACTGCATGTTTGTGCCACAGCACTTGTCAGCATTTGCTCCCAGTGGAAATCATGGGAAGTGTTGCCATGTTTTGGATGTACACACAGGGTAAGACTGCAGCAATGGGATGGCAAGGACAGGGAAAGGGGAAAAGGAGAATTGGGAGAAAATTAGATAAGCAAAAAGAAGACTGGACCAAAAAATAAGGTAGACTTCAACCAGTCATTTAGATGCAGCTTTTTCTAATGAATAGGCATGCACGAAAAAAGCATGTCTGCTTAACAGAACAAATCCCAGTCACCCAAAACTGGTGTTGAATTCTCTGTTTCTGGGGAAGAAAAAAAGTCCTTGGAGAGCAGCATAACTGCCTTCTGTCTCTCCATCCATCCTGCCTGTCTGCCTTCCCCTCTTTCCTACTGATACTGTTCTTGTCCAACCCAAACTGGTGTCTTTCTTTCCTTTGGGGCAGCCTCTTCCCCAGCATTACAAGCAGTGATATGGCAGCAGACTTAGGCAACCTCAAACCTTCCCTCTGTGCATCAAGGGCAGTTTCTCAGCATCCATGTGCTCAGCATCCATGACACAACTTCTTATCAGAGAGCTTGCTCAAAGGAGCCGGCAAGAGAGGCACTAATCAGTTAAGTTCACTGTGGGCAGCGTTCAGTGTCACCTCCAACAGACAACAGTCCCCATAGAAAGCCATGGTGGGAGATGGGCTGCATCTGAAAATCAGGTCCTGGTAGCAGAAGCAGACTGCTTTTAAGTCTTAGTCTGCCCTCATTTTATTAGGTTCTTCTTTATTGGTGCAAGATTTGGTTTCCTCTGAATGTCAAAGTTGAGCTAATTTTCTTCTGTTTTGCTCAAATTCTCTGCTTCCGAAATGCAAAGCAATCTCTTGTTAAACTAGAGAGAGGATGATAGCAATGCTGGAAATGTTTCTATTCTGAAATAAGGCATATAGCTGGAAGGAGATTAGGAAATCAGTGTTGGAAATGTGGAAAGGAAAAAATAGAGGATCTCTTCTTCACTTGGCATCATATGGGCTCAATAACATGAGTCTGGTTACTGGGAAATTGTCACTTCAGTGAGAAAGTTCTCTAAAGCATCTGCAATAGTTTCCTGTCTAGTGGCTGTTCTAGGACCAGACGGGCCAATAAGAAAACAAGAGAGACAAGAAATAAAAAGGAAGAGATATACCTATTTATAACTCAGACCAGATGTAAGGCTCAAAGGACCCCCGAGACAGCTGGAACGAGGAACGAGAATTAAGAGCTCCCCATTTCCTCCTTCCCCTCTACCTTGAAAAATATACTGTAGAGTATATTATGTCTTTCAGGGATAATTGGCTGACTTTTAACTTTGGTTTTCTTCAGTTTTCTTCCTTGAAATCTTTGGATCAAAGGCGTTGCTTGTTTCCTTGTTGAAAGTTAAACTTTGGCTACAAGTAGGTCAGTCAAAGTTTCATTGTCTCTTGGGTGACCATATCTGCGCAGATCTGTTAGAGCGGAGCTTGTGGAACAGAGTTATTTCTCATGATTCATATTAAACAGAACTGGCAAATAATACATGATACACAGGGGAAAAAGAAAGAAGAGAGCCTCTTAGGGGACAGTGGGAAAGGTAGGCCCCTGGATGCAGGAAAATAGGGTATAGGAGACAGACCAGTTCCTAACAGTCCTTTAAGACAGTTGCCTTCCTACTTTGCTAGATTGTTTGAACTGACACAGGACATAGGAGCAATCTGCCCAACTGCCCATTTCCCAAAGGAAAAGCCAGAACCAAGCTGCTCACCTACAGTACTGGCCTTTGCTCAGGACAATCAAGCTTTTTCCTTTCTTCTGCTACAGACCCTTGTGTATCCTTGGGCACATCACCTCTTACCTTTTATCTGTCCCAGTTACTTTGGGTTATAAGCACCTTAGGGGTGGTTCTTCACTTGTGTTACAGGTATTTCTGAAACAGAAACAGCTTATTCTACTGCTGCCTCAGCACAGCTGTAGTTCAGTATTTTTTTTGTTTTTAAATCTAAATAAACTGCTCTTCTGCATACACCAGTATGCTCAAAGACCTAAGCAGATGTTAGGAAACATAAAAATTGCAATGGGAAAACTACAGGGAAAATGTTGTGATGCTTTCATATGAATTGGTGATGTGCTTTTGTCTGGAGTGCTGCCTGCTGCTTTATTTCACAGATGGAATAGCAGTGTTAGAAAGGGATCCAGCAAAGAATTAAAGGAATAGCAGAGATATTTTAAAAAGTCTAATTTTTTTTTTCTGTGTGAGGAGATTGGAGCTGAATGTTTTTGGGGACATGATGGGGAAGCTGGGTGATTTTAAAAATGACCTTGAGAGGGTAGACAGGAGATTATGCTCTCTTTGTCCACTGGTACGATAGCAAGGATACACTCATTCCCACTGCTTGATGGACTAAAAAGCTGATCAAAGGCATTCTTGCTTTATACTACATGTAGTTAAACTGTGGAGCTTGTTGCCACAGGAAATCTTTAGGCTGAAACCAGAATGATGTTTCAGTGGATTAGCTTTCTGTGCATGGGATTGCCAGAAAAGCATGGAAACTGCTCAGTAGAAACAATCAGAGACCCTGATTTTGATTCTTGGAACTATTTGTTTGCTAATGGTACAAGTGGCAGTATCTAGCCAACTTCAAGTCCTGAACCAAAACAGGAATATGGACCAAAGCGATGGGAAGGTGAAGAGGGAGATTGCCCTCACTCAGTCCAGGACACAGTGCAGATGAGAGTGGTCAGCAGAAGGAAACACTTTAGCTAAGGAGCAGATGAAATCTCTGGCTAATCTACCTGGTTATCAGAAACTGAGTTTGCTGAGGTCCTTCAGGCCACTCAACAGCATCACGAGGCAAAAATGGCAGCTTTCCAATGGCAGATGGCCAGCCGCTTCCAGGCAGACAGGAGTGCACCGCAATAGCGCAGACCTCTTTCACCTACAGTCCCATAACACATGGGCAGGACATTCTAGCTCTGGTTGGTTCTGGGTTTGTCAGCCCCCCCACGGAGCACAGGGTCTTCTGAAACTTGTAGGGCAACCCCCTGAACAAGAGAGAGATGCTGCAGAGGTGAGTAACAACAGCAGATGTAGCACCAGTCCTCCATACAAACCTTTCTCCTGGGTCCATCTTTTGCTGCCAAGTGACACTAGAGCCTCCCAGACTTGCCTTCCTCTGTTTCCAGTCCCTTACCTCGCAACTGCATAACTGAAGGAAGGGGGCAGGAACAATGCAGATAGGGGTAAGCAGTGGGCCTCTGACTAGTGCATGGGCTGAGCTGGTAACTCGTTCCAGGTTGTGGGAGCTGTATGTTGGCCGATGAATGTCCCTTGGCTTCCAGAGGGCAGATCTGAGTTTACTTTCAGTTACTCTGCTCTGCTCTCACCTCACAGATCTTCTCTGCAGGAAACACAATTCTCTCTAGAAGATTACATCCTGGCCCCATACTAATAAAAATGAATGGGTTTTCTACCATCAATATGTTCTGTGTGGATCCAGGCTAGGTAGAGACATAGCTGGACTTTCACTGTCCCCTCCAAGCCCCCCCGCCCCCCCCACCCCCCGCCAAACAAGCAAACAAAAACCCCAGGAAGCATGTTAAAGCTTGAAACCTGACTCTTTAGAGGTGGATTTGAATTAAAAATGCTCACTTTTCTCTGGATACTAATAAGAGCTGATGACAGAAAAAAAAAAAAAGGGCATTCTTACGTAGTTGTTTCAGTCTAACTTCAGGCATCTAGGTTTGAATAAAATAATATTTGTTTTTTACATCATTCCCTTTTTATTCTACTGCATTATCTAGCCCATAGCAAACAGCCCACTTCGTATGCTGTAACAAGAGATTTATTTTCTTTTAATATACTCTTTCTGCTTGTGGTTTTTAAATGATCTGTCAGATCAGAGGAGAAAACTTCACGTATGCTTTGTTAAAGCAGAGAATGTATGATCTCAAAAAATAAAGCAGAGAGACTATGAAGGGCAAATTAAACATGACACAGAAATTCTTCTAACTAATCAGCTCCAGTTTTTCTGAAATAAACAGGCTAAGGACAGTGAAATACATTGAGACAGAAGCATAGGTAATGTGTTGTGCAGGAGCTGGCACATCTTTTTACTTACAAACCGTAGCTGCAATGCAAAATCAATTGGATTTTCTGCTTTTCCCAATACTAACATCTCACAATGAAATCAGTAACATTTTAGTTCTTGTTGGGATAAGACACACACTCCCAGAGCAATCCCAGTGTACATTTGTGATTTATGGTCTGCCTTCCCCATAGCTTTGAAATTCATTGGCCCTTTCAGGGATTTTTTTCCTTTAATAATGTATCTGTACTCTTGTAAAAAAAGACAGTGATTGCAGACACTTCTATACACTGTAGGAGATATATAGTTTGTGCCTCCGGAGGCAGAGGAACCAGGAAGACCTTGAAACTACCCTGGTGCCAGTTGGTGACACACCATATCAGCAGCACAGTTCACACCCAAAGGCAAGAAAGCCTCTGCTTTCTTCATCCACCTTGACTCTCACCCTGAATTTTCAACTTCCCCAAGTTTTTGCTATTCAGAGGCTTGTAAAAAGAAAACAACCAGTGCACAAGACCTCCCATAGATGCTACTTTGCTTCAGTGTTTCGGGATTGCTACCAGACACCAGCTGTTTCCCCCATTCATGCTGTGGCTGTGACTGTGTTCCCTGTTAGCTGATGTGATGCTGCCCATGCTGAGATCTTCCTCTTGGTTGGAAACATGAGAGTGATGTCAAGCTGTACGTGAGCTGATGGTTGCCTGCAGCTGAATAAGGTTTCTTGTTATCTTAGGAACAAGAGACATGTGAGACAACAAGGGTTTGGATTGTGGTCATTTTTGCCTGTATTTCTGCATGTAGGGCTGCGGTGCTCAAAGAAGCCTGGAGCACTGGGCACTGGGCCTCCTGCCCCACTGATGTTAACTAGATCCCTGTATTGCAGATGTTTTGCACATCCCATTTGGAGCAGACTGAAGCCCCTGAAATACTATAGTTTGTTCTCTTTGAAGCCCTTTATAGGAGGCCTGAAAAACTCCTTTCCTGCTTTGGAGGTGAAATGGCAGAAGACTGTGCTTATTCAACCTCAACTCCCAGCACTCTAATGAACAAGTTGGTTTCAGCACTCCTTGTACCTGCTGGAGACATACATGGAATGTGATTTAGGGAGGGTGTGGAGAGCACACCAGAGTGCCACTACTCCTTTCCTGTATATGGCCTTGTCTGCCTGAGCCATTTGTTCTTGCTCTGCCTGTTGACCCATCTTCAAAGAAGTAGTGTCGGGTGCAGGTCCATAGGTGTTTCTGTGGCAGCATCCTTGCACAAAGGTCTACCATGGTGCATGCAGGAACTGGCTGTCCTTTCCTTCTAGCAATTCATGCAAACGTGCCCATGGCCAGGGAGAGTATCTTCTACATAAGTCATCTCCTGAGGTCTTTGTCAGTCAGGTTGGGAGGTCTGGCAAAGCTGGAGAGGAGGAGGAGGTGGGCAAGGACAAGGAGGATGAGGACAAGGAGGACGAGGACAAGGAAGGTGATGAGAAGGAAGGCTTCATACTATGTCATAAGTCTGATTCCCTCCCAATAGGGCCTGGGACCAGCAGCAGATGTCCTCTGTGTGTGAAGGAATAGGGTTTCGCTCCATTTGAATTTCTCTTCCACCACAGTGTTGCCTGTATTTGTTCAGCTTTAAGGTGCAATTTAAGGGTGCCTACACAGAGGCATTTACAAATAAGAAGGCAGGTGAAAGAAATGTGCAGTTTCATCTGCTTCTGCTGCTTCCCAAGAGAAATGAGGTTGTCTCTTCCCAGACACTTTTTTATCTGGCTTTAGCAGTATCATGTCTGTTGCATATGGCAGGAAAATTTCCTCCTTCTCTTCAGACTCCAGGACCTGCAAAGACAGCATGCCGTCCAGCATTTTCTGCAATAGAGGAGATCAAGCCCAGATTTTATCTAATCTAAAATAGGTGCATGCAGTTACAAGGAGGAATTTTCATGGGCTATAACAATAACATGTTGGAAGAAGAAACCCTGGTAGCAATCACAGCATAAGCCTCTGGACCCTTCATGGGAACCTTAGAAAAGGCTTATTTTTCCAGTGTTTCAGAGAGTCTGGATGTGCTGTAGCTATAAAGTGTCCCTTGCCTCTTTACCTTCATGAACCTTTAGTGTCACCTCGGTGAGCTGAAGCTGCATGGAAATCAGAAGAATAAGAGAAAGAAAATAGAAGAGCTGTTAAGATGTTTCTCACTACATCTTTTAAGGCAGTCTTATTTTCTTAAAGGGATGATCAAGGCAGTCTCAGCTAATCCAAATGCTCAGTTGTCCAAATTCATTGATCAGCTCAGATATCCAAAACCAGTGCTTGACATCAAGTGCCTGCAAGCCTTTGGCAATGTGCCGTCAGATTTCTCCAGCTCATAAATCACTGATCTTTCACTGAAAACTGCCACCTACTCCTACTACTGCAAGAGATCTCTCTTGTGCATGAATGTTTGAAAAAAATGTGCCAGATTAATTAAACAGAAGTAATAAGCAGCTGCCAGTCCTTTTGTTTTCAGTGAGAGCTGCTCGTACTCAGCACCTATGAAAAATGTACTCTGTGAGACATTTAATTAAAGAAGTATTTAAGTATAGCCAGAGTCAAGGGCAATGCTGAATTTTGGAAGATTCACATCAGCTATGAAAACTTGCCAAACTATTTTTTTTTTTTGTGGTAATGTGCTGATTCTAAGGAATGATGGGATTGATCCAGACTCATGAGCAGGGAATTGGGAATTGCACATGATGTGTGATTCCACAGGGTTAGATGTCCACCTGGAAGTATGATCTTTCATTTTAATAAAAGATTTGCAGGCATTGTATTTAGTAGGCAGGAGACCAAGCATTTTAGTTTAAGTGCTCCAAGGGACAAAAATAACAGTCATATGCAAAGGATCTAAAGATCTATAAGTCCTGGGATCCATATGCCCTTTTGTCTTTCCCATACATGTCTTTTCCGTTTCAGGGTTTGCTGACCTTTCAGAATAGAAGTACTTAGAGCACTGCAGTCTGTTTTACATATTGTTTGTAAGATTAATTGCTGAACATGCTCCTTAGAAAGTGAAAAAAACAGAAATATGGACATGTTGTAAATGGCCAGATATCTTCTACTTATTCTTTCTTTGTTACATGAATAAGTATCTTTTATATAATTCTGAGAGCAAATAATCTCTTGAAGTATTGAATTTACCTTGGACTCTATTCCTCCTGCAACAGAGTATTGCCAGGAAGTATGCCACCAACTCCAACATTTCACTTGGTTCTTTTGATTTTGTCTGAAATCTCATGTTCTCTGAGGTCACTATAAAATGATCTAAAATTATCATGGCTGACAATCATCATCTGCATCCATGCTAGTTTGCTCTAAAGTATTACTTCTACTGTGTATTGGAAAGAATTTTGCAAAAGAAAAGATATGATATCCTCAAAAAACTATATGTATCAAAAAGGAGGAGTATTTGTATTGAAGCAGTATTACTAGGCTACAATGTGTGAAAGCACAGGCTGAACCAACACATCATTTGATCAGGCAGTTAAATCAGCTCCACGGGTGGCTGGAGCATTGCTGTAGCAGAGCACAAAATGTGGCCCTGAGCTGAGTAGGGAACAGGAAGGGATCTGGAAAGTTTCTGTCCTCGGTGAGCAGAGCTGACAATGCTGCACAGTCAGAGGATGCTCCCGCAGCTCTGCTGAACATAGCTTGGCACTGAATACAGCAGGACCAGGTGACTTGAGCTCCTCCAGAGCTGCTCACCAAGGCAGGACTCCAGGCAGGGCTTCTCAAGGCATTGGAGAGCCTGTGGGATTGAGACCCAGGCTCCCAGTGGACATGCCTTGTACACTTTGGGAATGGTGTATGTGCATGTTGCATAAAGGTAGCACTTCAAGAAGGTTGTCTGGGATAGGTTTTGCATAAAGTTGAAGCCCAAAGGTTAATTAACTTTATTATTTAACAGACAAAGAAAGGGGGGTTCTTTCTTCAGCTTCCTTACATCATTGTCTGGAATTAGCTCAGATAATTGCCTCACTTTTCTTGCTTGGTAATTTCCTCTCATAATGTGCCTGTCACTTGCTCCTAATTCACTCTGTACTAAAAATCCAGAAAGGCCTAGGTAAGGGTCAGGGAAAAGAAACCCACAGAAGAGCTGAATCTCCAATTTCAAATCAAAAGCAATATGGTCTATATAATAAAAAGGCTGCTGAAGTCCTAGCAAAATGGACCACTTCAAAAATGCTTTAAAAGGCCCTTTTTTTTGTCAGACTAAGTAGCTGAGGCTTTTCTTTGTGACCCTTTATTTAACATCAAGGGCATGTTCTGTATCAAGATACAACGAGACGTGTCTCCAGAGAGCAGTCAGTCTAGGAGAGGAGCCAGGCACACCAGAATATGCAGGCGATGCAATTACTGATGGGTCTAGTTACTGTGTCGAGCCTGCTCCCCTGCAAGAACTCTCCCTGCGTCTCTTACTCGACCAGATTACACACTTCTACTGCCCTGCAGCCAAACTCCTACCTGGGGTTAAGGAAAGCTGGTCACAGGAAAGTTGCATCTTTGCCAGTGCAGCCCGTGACCTGCTGCTGCTGCTGCCTCACTAGCCTGCAGGAGAGGAGGGCAATATTTGGCAAGGTCTGGTGCTTCTGTAGCCCCAAAAGATCCCTGCTGTCCTTACATCTTGCAGCAACAGTGCTATAAGGGCATGTAAGTGTGGTAGCGAGGAGAAACAGAAATGTCTTCAACTGGTGAAGCAGGAGGGCTGTGGGTACACCTAGAGGGAAGAAATGTGACAAGAAACAAAGACTCAGACAGACAGACTGGACTGCTGGTCTGACACAACCTAAAATAAACTGTTGGGGGGAAAGTGAAAGGATCTGAAAACAGAAAGGGGTAAACTTGTGCTCTGTAGGTCTGCTGCTACAACAGAGAGAGCCAGGCTTGGAGTTTAGTTCTGCACAGAGTCAGGAGAAGTATCACTTTAGGCAGCCATAATTCTTTTTCAGCCTCTGGAAACAGTCTAGTTGGCAAAATTCAGGCTATAATAAGGTCAAAGATGAAATCCCTGAAACTGGCTTTTTCTCATTTTATCTTGAAGCGATAACCTCTTCCATTTATTTCTCCAATGGGACACACTCCACCAGATCACACAGAATATGTGTGAAAGATGGAAGGTAATGAATGGCATCCTGTTCTCACTCATTTGTAAAATGTGTCTGCTGTTGACTTTGGGCCAAATACTGATCTCAGTTACCAGAAGACAGACCCAGAATAATTCCACAAGGAGTACATACTGTTGCATTTAAACTCAGATTTTAGAAAAAGACATGATTTTTTGGGTACTTCCATTTTTGGGCTCCCTAACTAAAGGCAGCATCAAGGCTGGATGAGCCCAGCCTGTGTGAAAAGCAGGGCAGCTCAAGAGGTCTCGAGCTGCTCCAACCAAAACCAGCAGTATGCTATAGCAAAATGCTTGTATCTTTTACTTCAGAGGAACTGCTTTGTGGCTATCCCAACTACTGAGTACTAAAGAAGTAAAAAAATAAATTATTTTGGGTAGAATTTCTTGAAAAATCAGTATAACTACTTTTCAGACAGGTAATTTTCTGCTCTCCTAATGGGTGTCCATGACACAAACAGCATATACTGCACCAGTCTGATAGACATCCACAGAATATGCACTGGACAAGAGCTGTATTTGTTGACAATATACCTAAAAGATTTTGATAATTATTCAGTTCAAAGATTTGTATTTTCTTTTTTACTGGTTTTCATGTAGTGCATTTCATCATAATTTAGAGCAAAATTATAAATGAAACTAAGACAGTGTTTGTTTCCTTGCAGGAAAAACTGTGACTGTCAGGCTTCCTATTCTTTTCTAAGGAAGTAGAGAAATATATTCTAAAAATCAATCCACTTTTTTTTCCAATTTGTTTACTTTCAAATCCTTCTAAAAATATTAAACATTCTTTTCAGCTGCTGTCTCATTCTTCACAAGTGCTGTCTACTGACTTCTTGAAGTCAGTTTGAACTAGTTTCTTCTAGTTTGGATTACTGGTTAGGAAATAAAACTTAGGAAGTGAAAAATGTTCATCAGACTTCCTGAACTTGTTTCTATCTTTGGAAAATCCATGAAAGATTTTTTCATTTTATTTTTCCTAGCATCACCTGTTAATGGATGTCTCTTTGATATCCAAGTTTCTTCTGATCAGCATGAATAATGATGGGAAAATCCTTTTCCACAGCAAATTTCTAAAAGATCACAGAAAACTGATCAAAACGAGAAAAAAAGACGTACTGCTAGAAGTTAAGCAAATGTCTTTCATATTATACTTATTATTATTTTATTTATTATTTATTAGTAATTTTTCCATTAGTCAACTCTTTAATTGGAGCTATCAGCCACTGATTTAGACTTTCATCTTTCCCCATATGTGAATTTTTTTAAGCTAGACTGATTACATCATCTTTGTTTTGGTCCCTAGCTAAAAAGAAAAATTTTTATCTAGATGCCCAAATTCACTCATTTTCATGTGGGTAGTATCTCAAACTATTTGATTGTAATAGCTGCTCTTAGTCTTAGAAGCATTAAAGAAAACTGTGCTCAAAGGGCCACTCTTCATTGGTATATGTAAATAAAAGCAGATAAATTGAGCAAAAATGTCAGAGAAGGACCCACTCTCTCTCTCTCTCTCTGTCAGTGAGATCAGTTTCTCATTTCAGTCAAGTCATAAGTGACTCTGGCAGATAAATCCTTCTGGCTTGTTTGGCCTTTTGTCTCAAAGCAGACTCCTTGCACAGTAAAATGCTATTGCATCCCACTCTGGGTGTTTCATAAAGGCCATGGAAATTAATGGCACCCAGGAGTCATCTCTACAGTACTGGGAGAGTAAAAGATTGCACAAGAACTGCGAGAGCTCACCACTGGTGTGCTACCAACACAAGACTTCCATTGCTGCCATGGTATTGCCACTGCTGATAACAAAACATATGGCTTTGGTGGAATGAAGCAAGCCGTGTTGTGTAAATGGGGGAAGACAACAGCGTCTGCCACAGCACTATCTGTCATTTAGGTTTTATGTCCTGCTGACCAAGGTTAAATAAGGCAGACAGCTGACATAGGTCCCTGGTTCAACAAGAAAGTTGAAAAAGACAGGAAGTCAGCTTTGCTTGACTGTAAGAGAATACGGTGAAGAAAGAATAGATCATTCTGTTTTGCCCTGAGATACTCAAATGTTGCTGTGTCTTCAGTGACCTTGAAGTATTTTCCAATGAGGAAATGCATCCTGTGAAAGGCAGGATGAGTTTAGGCTAGAATTGCTGTTTATATTTACTGGGGTCATTGAACCAGGAACCTTACTGAGTTTCTGGAGGTGCAAATTGATAAGGGAGGCTGCAGGGGAGGGCTGATGGGGAAAAGTGCAAAGGCATCACCTCCCCCAAGGACCCTCTGCAGCTTTTGGGTGCAGCTTCATGCCATCGGCATTGGCTCTGGCAGCACAGAGATGCAACACTGCCCAGGCATAGCCATGAGGCAGCCACACGTGCCAGGCTGGCATCTGAGTCCATTGCCCCACATGCTCCTTAGCCCTGGAGAAAATTAGCCAGGTCTACCTTTGTCCTGTGAAAAGGCTCGGCCTTGTCTTGATGTTCCTAAGAGTCAAAAAAAATGGTCATTGCTAAAACCCTCATCACCTCCCAGACTAGTAATTTGATCCTTGCAGTTCACTTTGGGTTCAGCAGCCAAGGATCCTTTGAAAGCACTATTTAGAGGCAGTTTTGCAGTGAATTGCATTGTTTCTCAGGCAATGGTAAAACACTGTTGTAGTGCTACCAGCCACAAAGTAGGCAGAATCCCTGCAGCATTCGGTTTCTTTCTTCTAGCTACATTGTAGCTTTCACTTGAAAGGAAGAAGGGAAAGTCTGACTTTTTGAGTTGCAATGCAAGATAGGCTCAAAGGCTGAAAAAAATCAAAAGAAAACCACTTGAGTGAATTATTTTTTTTATATCCTGGTGTTGTTCTAAACTAATCTCAGGATTTTGAAGGCTTGACTCAGAGTTTTCAAATGTCTCAGACTATCAATATTCTTATTTTAGCTCATACTACAAGACAATATTTTTTAAATAAGTAAATGCTAAGCCTACATCTTCCATAACTATGGGAGACCTCCACCACTTCTACAGTCAAGTGTTTGCCTAAAATGTTGGCATTGGGCACTTGGTAGTTTCTCCTGTCACCGCTTTGTGCCAAATTGTGGTCCTGGGCTAGAGAACTTCAAGAATTTCTGTTCCTAACCCTACAACAAGCATGGAAAAGACTGATACATCTGCCCAATAACTGTGGCATGTGAAAGACATTCTGGTTTTTGGTGGAAACCACACCTGTCTTCACTGGGCTCGGGTATATAATTATTTTCCAACCTTTAAGTTGTCTTGTGGACTTTGTAAAGTATTTGGAGCAAACTGAGTGCTTAGAAAGGTACCACATGCACCAACAGTTTTCCTCAATGAACCCAAAAGATTAGGCCAAGTCTATAGGATAAGGGTGAACCTTTCACCACATGTGTGCTTTGAAATTAAAAGGTTAGACAGATGTAGGCTTTGTGGATGCCCAGGTTGGCTCTCTGTGTTCGAAGAGGTCCTTGTGAATGACACCACTAGAGCACAGCTTTCTGCTCTTACCCACACACCTAGGACCTCCACCTCATCAGGCTTTTCCAGTGTCACCAGTGCTTTTCTTCTCCATCCCTCTGGTGGTTTCTCATCTCATTGCATGCCAGTCCCCTTACAGCTTATCCCCTCTTCCCTCCTGCTCACTCTACAGGTGCAGGTTCCAACCTCCAGGCAGCAATTCGGTCCTGCTTTCCATACAACACTTATTCAAACAGATGCTTCAGATGTCGCTCCCTGCTTGAAGGGGCTCTCTGTAAGCCACATGTCTTGATTTTATTTGGAATACTCTCTTTTGTGGAAGACCCTACCAAAAATCTTGTCTGTCATCATTAAGAATTTCTTAATGTTTTCTTGTGTCCCCACCCACATCTGTGTACCTGTGATTCTTGTCCTTTATGTGGCCCATGAACTATGCATTTCTAGCTGGTGTTCTCCTTGATCTTGGTATACAACAGCATCCCAGCTCTGTTTACAGTGACAGAAATAATAAATACCAGAAAAGAACCTGTTCTGAGCTGAAGAACAAGGACCAAGGATAGCACTGCCCTAGCAAAAACCATTTATATTAGAAAGGCAGCTGCCATGTGTAAACAAGTGGGCTTTTTGGGTCACAAGTTTGTGACTATGCATGCACTGTTGCCACAATTCCTGCCTCTGCTGGACGAAAATCTTGTCTTTCTGTTGAAAGAGCGGTGTTCATCTGGACTGCAGGTTCTCCTTTTCTCTGAGACTGCCTCTTGCTAACAGACACACTCTGCTCAGGCTGTTAAACCCTGTTCTCATTCCTGCGAATCCATCCCTTCTGCAGGTCTGTGTCTCCACAAATGCATGAGTATGACAGTGACTCCATTAACACAGCAATTGCTTGGAATCTGTTAGCATTTCATTATAAATCTGATTTTTGACAGATTTATAACCAGACTGTAGAAATTAACTGCTGGAGGAAATATGTCATTTAGTCTCAACACGAACACATTTTATTTTTCTACATGGTTGTATTTTTTATTACCAGACTTTTTATAGAGGCTAGAAAAATAACCTTATGGTTGTTTTAATGTACTTCTTTTAAAGTGGAAAAGAACCCAACCTTTTCATAAACATTTAAAAACTGTCTGGCACAGTGACATGTTTATTACACAGTCCTCTCTGATGTCTCTTGAAAACAGGTACTAATTAAATGACAGTTATAGTATCAGCACATTAACACTGAAGAAATAACAGCTGAATAAAATAAGTTAAGCAGGTAAATAAAATAAAGCAACAGAACAAATAGCTTCATTGATAGATGGAAGGTAGTCCTTCCTATTGCAGCAAATAAAATATTGTTCATTTTTACAAAACCAGGTTGATAGCGGATATTAAGGCCAACATCTTTTACCTTACCTACATCACGTTACCTTTGCAGTAACATGAAGTTTTATCACAGAGCTTTTGAAGCCTGTTATAATCCGTCCCAACAGGACTACAGACCACAGTTTGAAAAACCTTTCAGGCTAGGCAACCTGAAATCTTTTAAGTTTTGCCCCACTAGTAATGTTTTCTAGGCCATTCTTGTTTGCTCTTTTACTGACGTGAGTATGGTTTTGCTGAGTACCATTTCATACACACTTATTTTCAAGCAACACTATAAACAGTGACAGTTCCATACCTCCAGGCTGGAAATTAGGAAGGGAAATGAGAAAGGGCTTCCTTACTGCAGAAGGCACTCTCTTTTATAGGAATTTCAAGTGTTTTGACAGTTTGCTATAAAAGAACCCTGTTTACAGAGCCTGAAGGATCTTGCTACAACCAAAGCACCTGTAATGTCTCTCTCTACCACGCTCCTCTGGGGAGACAAATTCCAAGCAGGAAGTGGTAAGTTTGTGTTTTTCAGAAAAGGCAGGTCCCATGACTGTGCTGGTGGATAAGACAGTGGAAATTTCCCTGTGCACCCGCCTAGAGAAAATTTTTCTCCTTGGTCTCAGTGAGCAACTCCAAAACAGGCCAGGAGGCTGGATCCTCTATCAGAGCCTGCATAAGAGACATAGCAGCTCTAACGGTTTCTCATACCTTTTTCCAAGGGGAACGGTATGTTTCAAATGTAAGGAATAAGTTTTAACAGCAAGAGAACAAGCCTTTCTTCTTTTCTACTGGTTTTATCTCAAAACTTGTTTTGAATTGTAAATCACCTTTAAAAAAATTAAAAAATGTGAGGCCTTGGAAAACTCTGCTGGAATACAAATATCAAAGTAAACTGAAAAAAATTGAGCTTCTGTGCATTGGGAAGAAAGCTGTCTTTAATAATCATTCTTGTTCTTCACTTGTCTCCCATATCTGCCAGAAGGACAAGGGGGTTCTTTCTTGTAATGCTTTCTTATCATAGCTATCAGGGAGATACTTGCCACCCTGTGAGCAGCCCTTTGTGTTTCCTGGGAGAAGAGGCCTTTGCCATATCTTTTGACTCAAAAATGGAGGTATGTTTCTGTACTAGTCTGTTTCAAAGGGTGTCCCAAGAACCACCGTTATGTAGGAAGAGCCAGTCTCTGCTACTCTGCTTTTCTTCACCACCCAGGGACTTCAGGCTGGTTGAAGAGACAGAGCTGTAATTGCCTCAGGGCCAGCACATCCCTTTCATGCCTCAGGTTTCCAGGAACAACTTCTCATGGCCACCCCTATGAAGCGTGAAGGCACTGGAAAAGCAACAGATAGTCTTCTGTGCTTTGGGGATGGGGGCAAGGGAAGGGGACATGCTCTTAACGACTTGGAAGATGTGCTTCAGAATTGGTGAAAGCTTGTTTCATTGTGGAATTAGTAAACTAGTGAATGTATTTCACTGCATAGTATGCAAGAGGAAACAGATGAATGGATTCCCAGGAATCCTGGACTAGACATTTAGAATTATTCAAGGGAAGCTTGCAGATAGAGCTTCCTCTTGCAAACCTATTTAACATGGGGTATTTCAGTGGGGAAGCTTTGGTTTCAACAAGACTAAACACTTAAGGAACCATGCTGAAATCCATTCTACTTCAGAAAAACTTATAAGACACCAAGGAAAAACATGGAAGTGAATCTGACTATAAATTAAGCAGGTATTTGAGTGCACTCTTGAATTTGTGTGGGCTTCTGCACTCAGTTCTAAGTATGTTCTTGCTGAAATGTTTTCTTGAAGTAGGGTTCCTGACAAGGATGATCCTGTTGACTTTATAAGAAACATTATTTGTAATAGAAAGCTTGCATTCTTCTTTCATAAGCTGCTGAATTGTCTTTACGATCCCTGTATCTCTTTGAGCAAATAGAACTAAAGAAGAGATTTTGCACTTATCTGCAAACATATAATTGGGCACTTGAAATTAATAAGAAAAAATCCTTCAGAGGAAAGAGGAGCAAGAACAGATTTTGACTGACTATGTTATAATGAGATAGAACTATTTCAATACTGAATGTGATAAGGAAATTGTTATGTCATTATCACTACGTACCTTTCAAGGCAACCTTGATGGTACTGGGTGGAACCTGTAATACAATACTCTGCCATGGCAACTTTCAGAAGCAGTAAAACAGCCCTGCTACCTGAGCTGAGACTAACTGCAGCTCCCACAGTATCCTTGCGGATAAGCTGAGGAAGTGCAATCTGGATGATCGGGTGGTGAGATGGATTGTGAACTGGCTGGAGAAAAGAAGCCAGAGAGTTGTAGTGAATGGGATGGAGTCTAGTTGGAGGCCTGTATCTAGTGGAGTCCCCCAGGGTTCGGTATTGGGACCTGTGCTGTTTAACATATTCATCAACAACTTGGATGAGGGAGTAGAGTGCATCCTC
>VZTO01022547.1:0-25402 GCA_013400615.1 Syrrhaptes paradoxus
TAGGTGGCCCTGCTTGAGAAGGGAGGTTGGACCAAATGACCTCTTGCGGTCTTTTCCAACCTCAACCATTCTGTTAACATGATTGTAATAAAAAATATTATGAAAACTAAGAGGCAATAAGTTTTTGTCATACACATTCATTATTTATAATGGTATCCATCATACATTTCCTTCACAAGTAATGATATTGTACCCTGGATAGTTGTGATCATTTTAGCAAATCCATAGCTTGACAGCAGGACAAGAATGTTAATTCTTTTACAATCACAAGATTTTCATAGCAACTAAAGTACCTGTTTTGTTCTGGAAGATATTTTTTACTGCAGTTAAGGCTTATTATTCAGCAATTTATGACAAAAGTTCCCATGACAGGTAATACAGAGCCTCCTAATATATAGAATTCTTCTGTTTGTTAAAGAAAGAATTATTTTCTTTCCACAGGTTTGCAGTTAAATTTTATGATCTCCTGAAGGAAATGAAACAGGAACAGTTATTAAAAGGGTTCAAACTTGGAGAAGTGTTTCTTTCCCTTACAAGTCCAGTTCTAATCCTAAAGGGGGTCTTAACTGTATTTACTGGTGCAGTAGCTGGTGTAATTTTGCCAGGGATACACACATTTTCAGAAACCTGTCATAAGATTTTATTTTCTTGGAAGCATTTACTTCTATTTTAAACCAATAAATCCTGGATTCAGACCTCGTGTGTTAAATGTTGAGTCTATATAGATATTCTTTATCTGGTGTCCTTTTTGTTTATTGTGAACAACTTATTATTTTATTTTTTATCTACTGCGTACATCTTCAGTTAAAGATGTTTTCTTTGAATTAGCAAGAGATGCCTTACAACACAACTCATAATACTGCATTTCATAGTTAGGGATTGTTTTTAATAGGATTATTTTTTTCTAGCAGGGTTAAAGGATGGGATAATTATTTATAATTAATATAATAAACATATAATTGTGTATGATAATATGAAATATTATCAATTTTTTCTGAGTAAAAATTACGTATCATTATTATATAAACAATATAATTTAAATAAGTACAAATTTTTTGCCGTTGCTGTTAAATGACCAGGATGTCTCAGAACTTCTCTGGAATTATCTTGAGCTGAATTGGCTTGAGATAATTTTAGCTTCTTTATCTGGGATAGCAGTTGTCTAGCAGTCAGATAAAAATTAACTAATTTTATTTTAGTTTTCTGTGGATTACATGGCCTGTATCTACATTATTAGGATAAATATGTTCCAGAAAAGGTGCAGACACTGAATGATACCAGAGGCCCCATACTAAAACAATAAATCAGTGGTCACTACAGAAGTGCAATCTTATGAATCAGGTAAACTGATTTTGAAAAGAAAGTGAATAACTGAGAAGCAATGGAAAGGAAAAGCACGTAGGTAGACTGTGTTTAGAACACTCAGGTGAACCTGAGTCACAAGAATAAAAAAGCATCGGTATTATCATTGCAGTCCTCCCAGCAAAAAGAAGGAAGACATTTCCACCATGAATATTACAATTTTCCCAGGAAGGCCTCAGGATGCTGACAACTTGTCATAGCCCTCGTTCTTTTTTTGGGAAGACTGAAACAGAGAGCCTAAAGACCTAAGATAACAACGGACGTTCTACCAAAACAGCAGAGGAAATAATTTTTTTACCTAGTGGAGAGTAAGGGTATGTCCTTCCAAGCCATGAGGAGCCAGTTTTTTGCAGGAGAATGCTGCAGGAAACAGCGTCAAAGGCTTTACTGAATTCCAGGTAAACAACATCCAGCCAAAATCACTGAATAATTGAAGTTGGAAGGGACCTTAAGAAGTCATTTGGTCCAACCTTCCTGCTCAAGCAGGGCCACCTAGACCCTGTTGACCAGGAGCATATCCAGATGGCTTTTGAATATCTCCAAGGATGGAGAATTCACAGTCTCCTGGGGAAGGTACCATAATCCTTTACCATACCTGATTTTTATTTTTTTTTAACAGCCATGTGTCTGTAAAAAACCAGACACAAGCTTAATACAAATTTCACTCCTCTCCCAATCTCGTAAGAACTCGAATGTGCTAGAAACACTGGATGTTCTTTTTTGCTAGTGTTTGCGGTTAGCAAGTAATTTTTTAAGACTTATAAAACACAGTGCCTCATAGAAATAAGTAAATATTATCCATGTTTCATTTCAAAGCTAAAAAAGAAAGGAGTAATTTACTTCATTAAAATGCTTATTTTGTTTTCATCTTGATTCTATATCATTCTGTTTGGTGCGATAGCAGTGTTAATGCTTAAACCAGTTTACTTACAGATACAGATAAATGATTAAAAATTTGGTAATAATCTTCTCCAAACATTACTGATCTGGCTCTTTAAATAAACACAAGCTATTTCAAATCAAGAATGAATGATTATGTGACCTGGATGGTTTTATAATATTTCACATACCCAGGAGAAGGATTTTTATCCTTGTAGGAAGTTTCAGAAACAGATGAGTTTGAAGCAAGTCTTCCACAAGAGGGCTCAATATTTCAACCTCAGCCTTGCCAGTTCTCGTTTGACAAACTACCCAGCAGAGATTAATGTCACAGAACTGCCAGGAATTTTCTTAGTAAAATAATTTTTAATAATATTGTGAGTCTTCCACTGTATTGCTTAGATATGTTCATGTAGCATTTCTGACTCTGTGTTTATTTACTGGAAATAGTTCCAAAGTATGTTTTAAAATAATATTGTTTCTAGTTTGTGTGTTTACACCACAATCCAAGAAAAAAAAAACCACAAACCAAAAACCCAACCACTTTTAATAAGACCTCAGAAAACTCTGTAGTTGCCATTCTCAGATATAGTATATGTTATATATGTGATGTTCCATCACCTCTGTAGATAAAACATGTATATAGCTGCGAGAATTTTATAATTTCGCAGACTTTTTCCATTTTTTTCATTTATTTAATATTATGATTCTAAAACCACTTCAAGACAAATTTGAAAACAAATGCCTTGCTTCCTCATCATATAAGCATTGAAGACGATATTTTAAAACACTTTTTGATTTGAATTCATTCTCAAATTCATTGTCTTTATCTGAAAAATGCTAAATTCTTTGAATTGTCATTCAAAATAGAATGGCAACAAAAGCAGTCTTCTGTCTTCAGTTTGCATTTTTTAACTGAGAGATAAAACACAAATAACAGTGCAATAGTTTTGACAATAATTTTGAGATATAGAGGCAAAATATATTTCATACCTGGGTAAGTAAGCCTTGCTTGGTTCCTTGAATTCTCAGACAGTGCTAGAAAGGAGGTGACTTCTCCTTATTGGTAAATTATTATTATTATAAATNATTGTGTAAATAATAAAAAGTAAATTATTATACACAACCATGTGTCGCTGCACTAAAATTTAAAGCCTTGAAAAAATAAGAGAGTGCAAGAAAAAAAAAATTACAGATGGGGACCTTGCACTGGTGTTAGTGGAGCAGACTTCATACATTTCAATAACTTCTCCCTTTTTTAAAATTTCTTGTGACTTGATCATATTTTAATTTTTTAATCCAAGGCTGTCTCAAGATGATCTTCTCAGGGGTTCCTCCCCTACTTTCCTTTTTAATATTAGTGAAACCAAGGCTACTGAAAAAGAAGTTATTATGTATTTTTAAAAATTCTGTTAATCTCATTTTTAAATAACCAGGCTTTGGAGCACATGGTTAAAATTTCATGGTGGACTAGTACTGATCTAATAATGCTAAAATTATCAGACTATTAAAATTAATGGAAACCTTCCTAGAAAAAATATTTAATTCTCTTCCCAGCAATAAATTACAGCAAATTCTCCAATTTTCAAAAGATTCGGTCATTAGAATATTTGTAAAGAATTACTTTAATTAATTCTTATTATGTCCCCTTAAGCCTAGGTTTTATTGAGTTATTATAGAAAATGTTAAAGTTTACATTCATGTAGACTTATTTGCCCTTAATTAAGTTTGAAGAATGACAGATTTTTCAATTCTTTGTGGACAAATATTGAGATAAATACAATGTATATCAGTAAGACCCTTTATGGTCTGTAGTGTAATTTTCATTCTGGAAATGGACGCTAAACCTTTTCACTCTATAAAGCTCCTCCTGGTTTTTTTTGTTTGTTTGTTTGTTTGTTCGGCTGGGATTTTTGTTAGCAGTTCTAATTGCTAAACTGCCGTTCAGCAGACAGTGTGTGTAGGTCATGATCTCACTGAATGCAGGCAATAAGTTCAGGTTGCTTGAAGCAATTTTTATTGTTTGCACCATGAACCTAAACTCATTTTACAGTTCTGGGAGTGCTTAGAAGTAAATTATTGTACATTATCATGTGTTGCTGCACTAAATTTTAAAGCCTTGAAAAAAAAAAAAGGCAGGGTCAGTGTGAGGGAGCTTTTCTTAAATTATACAGGAATGATTAAAAAGTGCTTAAATTCAGAACTTCCCAATATCGTCAACACTCAGAAGATTCTCACTTTTGCCTGCCTACAGTACATAACAATAGGGACAAGACTAACCAGTGCTGTATATCCCTGTCCTCTTTCACTGTCACTCTTTAGATAGTTGTTCTGCTGTCTTCCTGACAGTGCTCTTTTATGCCAATACATAAATTTTAACGCAACTTTCAGTTGTTATGATGAGTAGTCACTTCAAAAAGTGAGGTAATTCTTCGGTGATAGGTCGGGAATAGATGCAGCTCTGAGATCTTGATGGGGAGGTATGAGAAACTCTTCCAGGAACAGAAGAATCTCCCTGTGACCCCAAGGCTCTGCCTCAAGAGAGGAAGTGTATTGGAGTGAATGTGTTAGTGGCAGAAGATTAGTTACCAAGCTTTAGTACATTACTATTAACTTAAATGTTGCTGTCTGTCTTCCAATTTATAAAAACTTTTGAGTGGTGTAATTCGCAATCATTGTTTTTAGCACAAGACAAGGTCTATTCACTGAGAATTCCATCTGCATTTGAAGGAGGGCAGCAGAAATCAGATTCAGAGGCCAAGGGACAGTATGGATTGGTTAGAATTTTTCCAAACATATGGGATTTTGACCCTCGCAATTTCTGCAGTTTGCAGTTCAAACTGTAAATATTAGTACGGGAAATATTAATGTTGATCAAGTATTTTAATCTTTGCCCAGCCAGGAAGGAAGAACCATGATAAAGAAAATGACAATTAACCTGAAGCTTCCTTTTCAAGCTACTTTGTTTCTTCAAACACCAAATTCTTCTCCTTTGGACAACCCACTAGTCAAAGACCGATGGAGATGTGGGCTTCAGATTTCTGCACAAATGCATGAACTAATGTAAACCTGATTTCTACCCACACGACGTAGCAAAATGACATTAAATACTCGGCCTAATATTTCTTATATACATGTAATCTTAATAGCAAGATGTCTGATACAAGTGTATTATCAGTTACATGTTTTGACTGAGCTCAGCCCTTTGTGAGACAGGAAACCAGCCCTGCTAAGTATTGCCAATCATCACAGGACCACAAGAATACACTGTATAGGGACGTCCACATGTATTTGAAGTGAGGTTGCCTTGTATGCAACTGTCCTGATGTAGATACAGAAATGTAGTTGACTCCAGCATCTGCATTTTTGCCCAATCCAGTTAACAGCAAAATGGCTTTGGTCACCTCAGAATAGCACTTAAGTTGTCAAAATAATTACACATCACAAAAATCAAGCATTTTAAACAAATCTAGCCTCCTTGTAGTAGTCTGGCAACATGTTTTCACAGCTTGCATGGAACTTGATATGGATTTGAGGTCACAGTATATTCCTGAGGGTTCAAGACATCAGAACTGTATCCATCTTGGCTAATTTTTCAACAACCTGCTCAACAAAGGAAGTCCCGAATGCCTTTCCACTTTTTTCTTGTACATTAGTTTGCCCCAGTTCACAGAGATTTTTACAGCAAGAATGTAATCAGTGAAGTCTTCTGCTTGTTAGTACTGTCTCACATGGACCTACAGCGCACTGTTTCTTTTTTTCTGTTTCTTTAAAAACCCTGCAGCCTTAGAAGCCAGTGTTCATGGCATTGCTGCAGAGGCATCAGACAGGAGCCTCACTGAGAAGGGAGTGAATTGTCTCTTGATTATTCCTTCTAAGCAAGTGGTAGAGAGGAAGCAGAGACCTGGGGTGAGAAAGGAAACCAGGTTCAGCAAAACAAGAGAAAAAGTTTCATCCCTGGATGAAAGCCTGGGAATGAACTAAGGAAAAGTTCCATCACTCAAATCAGGTTATCTTGTAGCTGTTTCCTAACTCACTATTTTTTATTTTGATATGAAACTCAACACTGACTTGGAGTTCTGTTGCAATGTGTGCACCTTCGAGAGTCCTTGTTGATAATTCCCGTAGCTCAAAACTTTCTCATCCAGAAGTTGGGGGGGCTTTCTTCTGTGTGCATGCCGTAAGGATCTTGGAGCAGTTATGTGGTACTTTGTTATGCCAAACATCCACTTTCTAAATTTATTTTGCAGATAAATAGAGAAAGGAATTTGTTAAATAGAAAATACAATAGATTTCTACCAGCATTGTCTCATAAACTGCTAACTGGAGATAATTTTTTTTAGTATGATTAATTAACAAAGAAAACCAAGAAATTAACCAAGCTGGAGAGTATATGTCTGAATTGATGCAAAACCCCATAAAGCAACTGAGTTTTCTTTATGCCCTGACTGGAGTTCAACCCATTTAGAGAGCTGATGCAAAACCTGTGAAGCACTTACTTGCTGAAGAGAAGGTTTACACGTGTAGAGGAGCCTTTGTTGGTATTTTACTATGACATTTTACTCATTTCATACAATACTGTGCAATGTCTGGTTATTTGTAGGACATCTACTTATTCCTAAAAAAAGGCAAAAAATAAGGATAATCTAACTTTGGTGAGAAAGAAGAGGTTGAATCTGGGGGTAAATTGTCTATGTATTCCTCATCTAAGAGACATCCCTAACTTTTGATGTTATAATCCTGAACCTATTCATGAGTACATTCATGAAATGCCTTCAGGAAAAGCATTTACATTTCCCCCTCTTTAAAGAAGTCATTTCAGAGTCACTGAGATCTTCTAGAAGTCATTTCAGATGTGAGATAGGCAATACAAGAGACAAGTTAAAATTTTATGGCAGCAAAGACAATAGTTTATTTTCATCTATATGGTGTCTAACTACCAAGGCATGTAGCACAGATATATCTATCACATTAGAGAATCAGAATTTTGTCAGAATGGGATTCTCAGGACTGTCTTTCAATGGTTAATTCCATGGCACTTAGGAAAGTCTTTCAAAAGACAGAAATACGAAGATGACTTCTCCCACAACTGCAGAAATTAAAGTTAATGCCCGTCAGACCTTACAGAATTAAAGTACGCAGCTCAATAAGATAAGCATGTTGATGTGTTGAAAAGAGCCCAGGACATTTAGGTATTTCCCATTAATTTTGTCTGCTAAATAGACTTCTGCTCCACAAACTTCTTTGAAAAATCTCGCCATTGTTTTTAAAAGGTCTGAAGATATCTGGCAAATTCTGTTGCAAAACTTAAACTAGTTCAATAGCTTAAAGAAACTGTAAAGAAGAAATATAGAAGAGAATGCTGTAAGAATGTTATTTTAAAAACAATTCTATTGTGGATACAAAATTGATCTTTTCTTACCAATATTTAAAGTGATTTTAGACCTTTCTAAACATGTTATTAAAAAATTCCAGATGTATTTTTAGAATACTGTAACACTTTCTGCCTTTGATGAACAGAAACATTTTAGAGCCTTGCTGCTAGCCGGGATTCAAAACCATGACAACGCCTTATGCTCAGTTAGGGCTGTTTTTTCTTTTTATTTATTGTTGTTTTCTTTTTTGAAGACTAAGTGCTGTACGCAACATTTAAAAATACCTTTCTTGCTTTATGTATTGACACTTTAAAATAAAGACAAAGCACTGCAACGACAATGCACCTTATGCAAAAAAATGGAGATTCAGTTGAAGGTTAATGACTAGCATTGCAGGAATGCCAGAGTACAAGCTATAATTAGTAGTGTCTGATGGCAGCTCACACTATAACATAAACAGAAAACATCTGCATGCTCATAATAATGACTGTCTCTGTCTCTCCACACCATTTTTTAATGTTTTAATAACATGTTTATCACTAAATCTTGGGTTCTTATTCAATCCCAAACTAAAGGAAGAAATAGGTTTAAATTACAGTCACGTAAATGGAAGACATGGCTTGTGTAGTAGTGGAATCTCCTTTCCACTACCACCTTAAATGCTACACGTTCACTTTGTTCTTAATAATGTTTTGCCTTGTGAAGGGTGTATATGTTTGATAGAGGCATTTCCACACTTCGGAATAGAAATATGTACAGGCAAAACTCTTCGTTCCTTTGGTGACTGAATAATTTGAGATAATGCACTTATAGCTGAATTTTTTTCTCCTTTACCATGACTTTGGGCTCCACCTGTTGTAGGGGTCACTCAGGACAGGAGAGGTGTTGTGTTGTGTGGAGTTAGCAAAGCCGACTCGGTTCAGGACACAGCTGCACTTGCACTGCTGTTTGTGAGGCGTGTCCTCCACTGTTTTGTTCTGGGTTATGTTGAACCATGTTGTGGTCTGACTTAGCAGAAGATATCAGAAGACCTAATGCACACAGACATCTGTGAACACTATGTGTAATATTGTCTGTGTGTCAAATACATCGTGTTATATTATGGATCATTAGGTAAGTATATGTGACAATATAGCCAGTACAGTTAAATCCTATCTAGATGCTGCAGTCAATCAACAACACACTAAAGGAAAAAAATTTTGAAAAGATAAAAAGTGTGTAAGTAACCTTCATGGCTGAAGGAATCAGAATTTTGTTTAAAAAAGATAAAACTGTATGAGATTTATCATACGGTTTACTTCAGTCCGGAACATCTCACTGAGAATCATTTTTTGTCACTTCTTTTTTCCTACTTCCATAATTTTTGCAAGCTGAGTGCTTTAGTCCTTTTCAGAACAAAGGCTCCTGTGATGTACTTACCACTTTTCATCACAGTCTTTAAAGTAAGGTGAATTGAAATCTTTATTCTGAAATACAGGTGAAATCTAGTAGCTGCTTCTTCTAAGCTGTCTATAGTAATTTCAGTCTGCTCAAACTTGAAATTCAGAAGTACAACATTATTAAAGTGATAGGAGTCCATAAAAAGAAAAGTTTTGGACAAATCTTCTGCACATAAACTCTGCAGCTCAACAGAGCTTTAGTTTTGCCCTATATATGACTCACTCGACAACAGCCATCAATTTTTTTTTCTAAACATCATTCTGTAGAGTGGAGTGAGGTATTTCGAGAGTCTCTTGACTGAAAGCCATTTTATGAATCCAAGAAGTCGCTGTTATTTGTTTCATTATACTATATTAATGATGAGAACGCCAATTTTTAAATATAGACTTGTTGCTAATAAGAAAGGAAATTGAACAAGTTCAGTGCAGCAACAAACAACACTGTGATGTAGTAAAACTAGTAACTCTGAACATATTAAAGGTATCAAGGGTATGAGACACTCCTGGGCACTGGGTCTGCAGACAATTCTGCTCATTTTCTGTAATAACTTAATGGTCTTTTAAATGTACTATACGCTATTATACCAGCCTTGATCAAAAGATGTGATGTCAAGTATGTTCAACTTCTATAATTACAGCATGAGATGGAAAGGTCACTTAAAAATCATGACCACGTTATCCAGTGAAGCCCTCGGGAGAAAAAAAAAAAAAAAAAAAAAAAAAAAAAANAAAAAAAAAAAAAAAAAAAAAAAAAAAAGGAAAAATAACACTGATATTATGTTCAGTGTAAACCTTATTTAGTACAGAGAAGACCAAGTGTCTAAGGGAATTGTTAATGAATAACAGCACCAAGGATGCCTTTTATGCAATGAATCTCTTTTATATACTTAGCCTATCACAGATTATTCAAATACTTTGTAACCACAATGGCTAACACATCTAATACATAAAATGTAGTGGCTACACATCACTTTCATCTATCACATTAAAAATTATTATCAGACAGTTATATTCTCTTACTACACTTCTTTACTAGTCAAAAACAGTTGTCACAAACAGCTGTCACAGCCTGGACCCCTACCCATCCCCTCCTGGATGATCCATGTTTATGTCTCAAACACTGGGCAGAACATTTTCTGAAGAAGAGGATCCACCAGGAGTGCTTGGGCAGATCACTCGGACAGAACATTTTGAAGGAAGAGATGCCACCATGTCTACAAACAGCTGGGGCAGAGCACGTTGGAAAAAAGCCCTTTTGTGAACAAACATTAGCAAGTTGTTAATGGTCTGGGCGATGGGCCCGCCTGTGGAGGTGGGACATGGGTGCTGAGGGCTGGAGTCATCTCCTCGGTGGGGAACCAGCTGCCCCCCCAGGCTAACCTGGATGCAGGGCTGTTGCGCCCCCCAAAGGTCAACCCTGAAGGTGACCTGGATGCTGCCCCGGCCAAAGGGTGGTCCTGGAACCATATAAAAGGTGAAGCCCAAACTGTACTCCCCATCAACCTGTCACCCCCCCAGGCAAGGAGTTTCTGCCTTAAATGAAGATTTCTGCCTGAAGAGAAGACACGTGCTGGAACAAGGGATTGGTGATGTTCTCTGTGTTTGTGTTTGTCTCTTGGTGTGTGTCTCTCTGTCTTTCTGCCCCTTTCTTATGCTTCAACTTTTTTCTACTCTGTCTTCTATCTGATTTTTACTTCCAGATAATGATTGGGCGTTATTTGGTGTTTGCTTAATTGGTAAATGATGTCTGGTGATATCTGATAAGTGTGATTTGGTGCTTGCCTCAGAGAAGTTGGTTTGTGATGTTTATGGAGTTGTTGAGGTGAATAAAACTGTGCTGTATTGTTCCTCGAGTCACTGCCTGACTCCACCTAGCCAGTGCTCCTTTTCAGGGAACCACAAAAAACCTCTCTCGACTGTCCACTGGAGTGGGGTGAGACACCAGCATAAACACTTTAATTTTAAAATATTGTCTTTTTTCCTTTTTTAAGAAGAAATTAAATTATTAAAGTTTCTCAGGATACTGGAGAAATTTGTGTATATAAATGCCATTGAATTACAACTGCAAAGGTTGAATTTTTCCCTTTATGTCAGATTAAGAACTCTTGATGGGGGACAAGGCGAGATAAAATTTTTACACTTGATAGAATGGAAGAGCAGTATGTTTAGGCTAAAACCTTAAAAAGTTGTTTGAGGACATATCTGAAGTGTAATTTCATGGTTGGACTGAACAACATGTACAGACACCTCTGACATTAAGCGGACCTCAGCTCTTCTGAAGATCAAGTCTGATCCATAGCCAGTTAAAAAATTAAAACAAAGAGCATTCTGAAGTTACTCTTGAAAGTACTGATGATGGTGTCCAGCTTGGAAAAATACATTCTGGAGCGTCTCTGTTGTTCCATCTTCTGCACTGCATAATGCTTATATTCACAAGGATGTCTTAATGGGAATAATTTTTCCTGAAACAATATCTCAGCTACTGAAGCATGTTACCCTTGAAGAATCATTGGTTTTATTTGAAAATAAAAGCTGCTTCCTTTGATATATTTTGGGTGTGAGCTATTTTCACACATGGATTTGAAGTTTGGTTTTGAACTATTCTTTGCCTCTCATATCAGAATTATCATCCCAAACTCATGAATTCCTGCCTTAAAATATCACAATTTGACCCTTAACATATGGAGGGAAGACAATAGCGTCAAAACCCTCCTTGATGAGAACTGCAGTATGAGATTTTAAGTGCCATCTGTTTCGAAATAATCTCACCATATCACAGAAGAGTTTAATTCGGTTGTCACTAGAGGTCAATGTCACGCTGGCAGTCAGGGCAATGTTTTCTCTTCATTAACTAGCTGCTCTTCACAGATACCATACATGCACATGACTTACATTAGAAAACAGAATGTGAAGGTATAGAAGAAAAAAGCTTCAGCAACATATGTCACATACAATGTGTTCCCTAGAGCAAGATTTTGAGCATAACAAAAAAAGTCTGCAAGATCTTTAACATTTATAAGATGGACAGCTGAATTAGTAGGTCTTATCTCAGTTGCTATCTTAGAAATGATAGAATTGTAGAATCATAGAATGGTTTGGATTGTAAGGGACATTTAAGGTCATCGAGTTCCAACCCCCCTGCCATGGGCAGGGACACCTCCCACCAGCCCAGGTTGCTCAAAGCCTCATCCAGCCTGGCCTTGAACCCCTCCAGGGATGGGACATCCACAGCTCCTCTGGGCAACCTGTTCCTGTGCCTCAGCACCCTCAAGGGAAAAAAATTCTTCCTAATATCTAATCTAAATCTACCCTCTCTCAGTTTAAAACTGTTACCCCTTGTCCTATCACGACACTCCTGGATCAAGACTGCCTCCCCATCCCTCCTGTAGCCCCCTTCAAGTACTGGAAGCTGCTATAAGGTCTCCCTGTATCCTCTTGTCCAGGCTGAAAAACCCAAACTCTCTCAGCCTGTCCTCATACAAGAGGTGCTCCAGCCCTCTGATCATCTTCGTGGCCTCCTCTGGACTCACTCCACCAGATCCATGTCCTTCTTATGGTGGGGACCCCAGAGATGGACACAGTACTCCCGAGGTGGTCTCAAGAGAGCAGAGCAGAGGGGGAAAATCCCTTCCTCCAACCCGTTGGTCACACCTGTTTTGATGAAGCTTAGGACATGGTTGGCTTTCTGGGATGGAAGTGCGCATTGCTGGGTCACGTTCAGCTTCTCATAAACCAGCACCCCCAAGTCCTTCTCCTCAGTGCTGCTCTCAATCCCTTCTCTGCCCAGCCTGTATTTGTGCTTGGGGTTGCCCCAACCCACATGCACAACCTTGCACTTGGCCTTGTTGAACTTCATGAGGTTTGCATGGACCCACCTCCTCAGCCTGTCCAGGTCCCTCTGGATGGCATCCCTTCCCTCCAGCGTGTCCACCACACCACACAGCTTGGTGTCATTGACAAACTTGCCGAGGGTGTACTCGATCCCGCTGTCCGTGCTTCCCACAAAGACTTTAAACACCCCTGGTTCCAATACTGACCCCTGAGGAACACCACTCATCACCAGTCTCCACTTGTACATTGAATTGTTGACCACAAGTCTCTGAGTGCGACCATCTGGCCAACTCCTTATCCACCAAGTGGTCCATCCATCAACTCTGTATCTCCAATTTAGAGACAAGGATGTCATGCAGGACAGTGTGGAGTGTTTTGAACAAGTCCAGGTAGATTATGTCAGTTGCTGTTCCCTTATCCACCAACGCTGTGGCCCTGTCGTAGAAAGCCACCAGGTTTGTCAGGCCTGATTTGTCCTTAGGGAAGCTATGCTGGCTGTAACCAATCTCCTCCTTGTTTTCCATGAGCTTTAGCAGATTCTTCAGGAGGATCTGCTCCATGATCTTGCCAGGCACAAAGGTGAGACTGAGCAGCCTGTAGTTTCCTGGATCTTTCTTATTTCCTTTCTTAAAAATGGGGGTTAGTTTCCCCTTTTTCCAGTCAGTGGGAACTTCACCAAGCTGCCACAGCTTCTCAAGTACGATGGATAGTGGCTTGGGAACTTCATCTACCAGTTCCCTCAGGACCCACAGATGCATCTCATCAGGTCCCATGGACTTGTGCACCTTGTATGGTCTTGAACCTGATCTTCTCCTGCAGTGGGCAGTTCTTCCTTCTCCCAGTCACTGCCTTTGCCTTCTGTGTCATAATGAACATGTCTAGATAGTTTGTTTGAAGCTGCTTAGCATTTCCTGACTTGGAAATGTTCCACATTTCAATCCTGCTCTTTTAAGGTGTTCTGATTTGTATTCTTTTTACGGTCTTTCACTTATCACTTGTTTAGTTTATTTTTGATTTATCTTGCAGACTTCAGTCTTTGTCGGTGTTTTCAATTCCCTTGTACTGGGTGTAAGTGGCATTATATTGGGTGTAGGTGGCATTATTTCAGCAGCTGAGGATCTGCAGGGATGGCCTCTGTGAGAGGAGCTCAGGGGCTGCACCATTCCCATTCCAGCCAGCTCCATGACGGCTCCACTGCAGCCACAGCTGGGCCTGTTAGAGACACTTGGTGGCACCTCTGGGAAAATTTACTTAAGAAAAGGCAAAATGCTGAGAGAGAAAAGGACACCACCACGACCAGAACAGCAGGAGGATCTCCACCGCAGAGCTGATACCATCCCAAAGGGACTGCAACCCTTGGATGGGCCCCTGCAGGGTGGAGGAGATAACTATGAAGGAAGAAGCAGCAGAAGAAAAGACCGAGAAGCAAGGAGTGACAGACAGAAACCATGATGTTCTGCACCCAGCCACCACCTCAGGGGGGATGGAGTGTGACCTGTGGCTGTAAGAAGAAGAGTGGTGACAGGAAGCGGAGAGGAGGGCCGTCTGGTGTAAGGTGGAACCTGGGAAAGAGGATGAAAAGTTCCTTTCTCTCTGTGTTCAACCATTTGTCTTTTTTGCTTCCCAACATCTGAATCAATAATTGAATGTTTTTGTTATTTGGCAATAAATTAAGTTAAATTCCCCAAGTCAAATCTGCTTTGGCTGCAACAGTATTGCAAAAACTCATGGAAAGTTTTGTTAAAAAATCACTATCTTTAGTTTACGTTATGGATAAGATGCCTGTGTTCAACTGGATTCTACTTTCAGCCCTCTTTCTGTCAGCTTTCACAATTAAAAGCAGGAGTAGCAGGCTCTTAATTTTACTTTACGTAAAAATTGCACTAGTAATACACTATATATAATGCAAGAAGGATTGTAGAAAAAACATAAGATAAAATGAGAAACAAAGAAAATGCATGGGCCCTTTCAACCACAAGAATAGGTTGGACTGTGTTTTGTTGAAGATTAATTTGAACTAAATGACCTGATTTCCAGAATGGAGGCTAATTGAGTACGAAGAAGTGAAACCAGCGTATAAGAAAGATGTTTAGAGATCTCGAATAGATAGATCAAGCGTAGCAGAAAAGTGAAAGAAGCACTTACCCCTTTATATCACATTGTCAGTTACTTCTCTGATAGTGAAAAGACCTTTTTTTTTAAAAAAAGACCAAAATTTCTTTAATAATTTACTGTTATTAATATATGGGCAACCTTTTGTATGCCTTTAAAGGCTGGTTTTTGGCTTGATGGTTACAAGCTTTTATCCAAAATAACTCTCTCCAAAATATAGTGATTTTTTGAAAACTACAATCTATCTCACCATTTGCTAGAACATAACTATTGATCTCTAAGTTTGTCCTACATTCTGCCACCTTTTTTTTCTATTTATAGAAGTTGTTCCGTGACTTATCCAGTTAGAGTGGATCTTCCTGATCCACTTGGTGTTTTTCCTAAGTGATAAGTCAATGCATAGGAAAATGCATATTTAGTCTTGATCAAAGATTTTTTGGGTTTATAGGAAGGTTTTGTAGTATTTTAGCTGATATTTTATACATTATAAATGTCTCATCATTCCACAGGTTTTGGATAGCTGGCTGTTTCTTAAAATTATTATGTATAGTTCTGCCAGAGTTCTACTACAAGAAATAAGTAACATCTATATTGTGATAGGCAGTAATAGTTTCCATCTGTTTCTGACATCAGACAATGTTTTGTCTTCTGTATGCATGTTAAGAAGACACCCTTACTGAAACTTTAGCTTCCATCTGCTCTCACACCTAAACATAAGCTTGACTTTACACAAACCCAAGTGTTTCAGGACAACATAAGGTAAACAATGAGTGAAATGAATACAAACAGTGGCAGTATATTCTCTTAAGCTGCTTAGTGGATATTTTAGGGTTACTGCCAGTATGCTTGCTTCGTGCATGTCATTTTATACAATGCTACGTCAATTGTCTGCAATGATTACTGCATATTAATCAAACTAAATGGCATTACTGGGACAGAGGCATGTATGACTACATCTCATAAAGATGAGTGTATTTTGCTGGTTCAGTAAGAAAGGGTTAGGAACTGTCAATGGATTGCACAGAGGAAATTGCAGCTATTAAGAACACTGTTTAAAGAATGTAATGCTAGTTTTAAATCTCATTAAAATTGTAGTGCAAACTGACAAAATCAGAAAACTCAAAGCTAAGGTCATCACCCCCTTGTTAATGAAAGCTGCTTCTGTAAAAACCAAATTGCGAGAGTGTCGTGACCTTGATGTGATGAATTCTGATTTAAGTGCATTTGAGGAAGTGTATATCAATCAAAAGACCGTACATGAGCAACCTAATTCAGTTTTTAAAAAATTATTTTAATAACAATACTTAGTCAAGCTGAGGGATTTGTATAGAAATTGTTGACCTGATGCATGCACTTCTATTAATTTTATACTATGAGGTAAGGTATTGCATCAGATTGGTACCAGCCGTAAGAAAGAAGGAAAGAATAAAATTTTTCTATCTGAAGTATGTGAGTTGTATTTTAAACTTACAGAATGGTATGCATTTGATGCTGTATTTGAAACACTTTACAGCATCCATACTATATCATTGCCTCTAGTCTTTCAGTTCTTCAACATGCTGTCTTTTGGCTTTAATTAGCATTCATTCGAAGCTTTTCTTATGATTAGATTCTTAACATGCTGTGTTCATATAAAAGCTAACTCCAGTGAAAAAGGTCAATTTGCATTTCTAGGAAACGACAATCAAATTGGAATGCAAGAAGAGTTCCTGACATGAAGAAAACACAGACAGACTTGCGTATAAAGGAAACTGAGGAAGAATTTGGTCCTTTTTCCAGCACAATGCTTCTAAATGAAAATTTGAATCAGCATAGTTCTTCTAGGACTAGATTTTTATGGCTTGCAAAGATGTTAAAGTAATTCATGTCCATAGATTTGACAGATGGACTGGGAATTGTCTGAATTGTTGCAGTCAAAAAGTCGCGGTCAGCAGCTTATGTCCAAGGGAAGACCAGTGATGAGTGACGTTCTGCAGGGGTCACTACTGCGACCAGTGTTATTCAACATCTGTCTCGCCCCACTCCACTGGACAGTCGAGAGAGGTTTTTTGTGATGCCCCAAAAAGGAGCACCGGCCAGGTGGAGTCAGACAGTGACTCGAGGAACAATACAGCACAGTTTTATTCACCTCAGCAATTGCGAAACCATCATGAATCAACTTCTCTGAGGCAAGCACCAAATCACACTGATCAATTACAAGATGGTACAAAAGAGTTGAAAAGTAAGAAAGAGGGACAGAAAGACAGAGTTACAGAGACAGAGACACACACAGAGACACAGAGAACATCACCAATCCCTTGTTCCAGCACGTGTCTTCTCTTCAGGCAGAAGTCTTCTTTTCGGGCAGAACGTCCGTGCATTGGGGTGGTGATGGGTCAACCTGGGGGTGATGGGTTGGCGGGGAGTACAGTTAGGGCTCAGCTTTTATGCAGTTCATTCTGGTCCAGTCAGCTGGTTCTCCACCAAGGAGATGACTCCAGCCCTCAGCACCCATGCCCCATTTCGACAGATGTAAACAACTCACTAACGTCCTAGACATGGTGGCATCTCTTCTTTAGGAATGTTTTGTCTGAGTGCTCTGCCCAGGCACTTCTGGTGGAGTCTCTTCCTTAGAAAGTGTCCTGCTCATTGTTCAAGACATAAATATGGATCATCCAGGAGGGGATCGGTGGGGTTCCAGTCCCTGACAACATCTTTGTGGGAGACATGGACAGTGGGATGGAGCGCACCCTCAGCAAGTTTGCCAACAACACCAAGCTGGAGGGAAGGGATGCCATCCAGAGAGACCTGGACAGGCTGGAGAGGTGGGTCCATGCCAGCCTCATAAAATTTAACAAGGCCAAGTGCAAGGTTGTGCACCTGGGTCGAGGCAACCTCAAGTGCAAATACAGTCTGGGTGGAGAAGGGATTGAGACCACCCCTGAGGAGAGGGACTTGAGGGTGTTGCTTTATGAGAAGCTGGATGTGACCCAGCAATGCACACTTACAGCCCAGAAAGCCAACCATGTCCTAGGCTGCATCTAAAGAAATGTGGCCAGCAGGTCGAGGCAGGGGATTCTCCCCCTCTTCTCCGCTCTCTTGAGACCCCCTAGGGAGTACTGCCTTCAACTCTGGGGTCCCCAACATAACAAAGACATGGACCTGTTGGAGTGAGTCCAGAGGAGAGCCACAAAATTGGTCAGAGGGATGGAGCACCTCTCATACAAGGGCAGGCTGAGGGAGTTGGGGTTGTTCAGCCTGGAGAAGAAAAGGCTCCGAGGCAGCCTTCCAGTGCTGAAAGGGGACCTACAAGAAAGCCAAAGAGGGACACTTTATGAGACCATGTAGTGATAGGATGAGGTGCAATGGATTTAAGCTGAAGGAGGGTAGATATAGACGCGATATTAGGAAGACATTTTTTTCCTGTGCAGGTGGTGAGACACTGGAACAGGTTGCCCAGAGAAGCTGTGGATGCCCCATCCCTGGAGGGGTTCAAGGCCAGGCTGGATGAGGCTTTGGGCAACCTGGGCTGGTGGGAGGTGTCCCTACCGGTGGCAGGGGGGTCATAAATCGATGGTCTATGGGGTCCCTTCCAAACTCAAATCATTCTGTGATTCTGTGATAATCACGAGAAAGTATCTGACAAATCCTCTGAAATTTGGCGTTTGACAGGTACTTTTGTTTTCTTAATTTTTTTTTTCTTTTTTCATGAAGAAAGGCTGAATGTAACACATCAAAAAGTGTTACGGTGCTTTTGTAGAGTCACTCAGAAACGACAATCATTTGCAACATGTAATGCTCTGAACATGATAAGCCTTTAAAACTGAATTAACAGTTCAATGAACCCTTACATTAGAGAATGTTCTCAGTGCAGATGGAAAATTTTAATACAGCATATGAAATGCATCTTTGGTAAAACAATCTGGTTTAAAGAATCTTCATATTGCTGAAGAGAGACTAGTATTATCATGCTAGAAATAACTAAACCAAATTTACCTTGTGGAAATCTTTGTGTATGACATGTGCAATTGGAGACCAAATCTGTGAATAAGTGTAGGAAATTCATGAAATTTTATTTTCAAATGACAAATAGTTGCAGGCATTTGTTTCTGCGCTCAAAACTCTGACCCAGGGGGGACCATGCCATCTCGTTTGTGGTTTAACTCTCAGAAATGTCAGAATCTTAAAATCTAGAGAGATTTTCAGGTTCTCTGACATTTTTCAGTGTTCATTGGAGTTACTGTTGCAACACTGAGAGCATTCAACCAACAAACGAGTCAGAAGGTACTAATCATATGCATCACATGTTGCATATACTCACATCTAGTGGGTTGTCCCTGGTCAGCAGTAAACACTGCTCAGACGTGCTCATTCCCACCGCTCCCAGTGGGATGGGAGAGAGAATGGGAAGAACAGAAGAGAGAAAACTTGTAGGTTGAGACAGAGATAGTTTAATAAACAAATGAAGGGGTGTGTGTGTGGGGGGGGGGACCCAAACAAAAGTGGTGCAAAGGCAATCACTTACCACATCCTAGAAGTAGATTGACATCCAGCCAGTCTCTGAGCAATGGCTGTCTGCCCCAAACCTCCCTCCGTTAAGCAATAAAAATTGCTGAGCATGACATTATATGGTATGGAATATTCCTTTTGTCACTCTGGGTCAGCTGTCTGGGCTGTGTCCCCTCCTGGTTTCTTGTCCATCCCCAGCTTACTTGCTGCAGGGGCAGAGTGGGAAAAAGAAAACCTTGGCATTGTGGAAGTACTGCTGAGCAACATCCAAAACACTGGTGAGTGATAACACACTGTTAACACTGTTTTAGCCACAAAACCAAAACCACATGGACTGCTATGAAGAAAATTAAGTCCACCTCAGCCAGACCCAGTACATCATATTAAAAGAAAGCAGACATAAATGTTGGCTTAAGAACTTACAGATTTATATAGTACAGAATATTTTTTCAATCCATTAGTCCAAGTCCTTCAAGTTTGATGTTAAGACCATAGCATGATTAATGCTTCTGAAATACTGGATAGAAAGTAAGACAAGTGAACTAATTGTTACACAGATGTTTATATCTAACTGCCCATCTTAGGGGTGACAATATATTCCTAGAACCCCGCAATGATTACAACTTGAAGCACAGTTTGACCCTACCTAGCACTCAGTTCTGTGTGAAGATGTAAGTCATTTCACAAGCTACTATGGATTTGCACGTAAAACAGTTTATCAAAAACCAGATGACAAGTAAATCCAACACATCAGTTGTTTAAGATTGCATCTCCACGGAAATGCAGTCACTTCTCAGGTGCAAGCGAATTAGCAGTTGAAGACAGGAAGCAAATAAATTAATTTCAGACTGCAGTAGAAATCTGACAGGTGGAATACAGTTGTCAGAACTGACATTTAGCTATGCCACTTCTTTGACTGTTTCTTCTGAGCTATAACAGCAGGATTCCTGCAACAAAGGATCTGAAGCCCTGACACAAACCATCAGTACCTCAGTGGACAGTTTATTCAGAATATATTCCCTATGCTGGAATACTAGCTGACATTAGTGTGCCAAGTCACCACCACCTCTTCACAAGTGACCCTTGCAGACTGCTCGTTCAAGAATTGACTCAGCCTATGCAGCTTAGACTAAAGGAATGGATGAACACACTGGACACAGTTGTACGGCTCCAGGCTACACTGTGTATGGACACCTGCTGTGTGCCCCACAGTGTTTTGCCCCAAATAGAACATTCAAGAATTATGCTTTTGTCTCCTGAAACTTTTTCTGATACTTTAAGCAAAAAATCACTCTCAACTATCTTTTCTTGGCTGCTGTATTTTCAGTGTGGAGATTTTAGAGACCTGGTTGATGTCCAGAGTTAGGAGGTGCAAAATGCATTTCCAATAGAGATTTGAATTATTAAGGCAGCACCTGTGCAAAGTAGCTGGTGTGAGGCTGTGTTGGGGGTTGTGCTGAGGAGAAGCTGATCACACACTGATGGGCAGAGCTGCTGCCGGGACACTCAAGGACTTTCCAGCTTCTCTGCTGTGCCCGTGTCTGCAGGGGCAGGAGGAGCTGGGAGGGAGCACAGCCCAGTTACTAGTCATGGGGTGGTGAGTTTACTGTGTATCACTCATTTGTGTATTTGTATATTTGTATATATTACTGTTATTCTTATCATTATTATTTTAATTTTTTGTTTGATTTTTATTGTAGAATAGTTATTAAATTGTTCTTATCTCAACCCATTAGTCTCTTTTCCCTTTACCCCTTTAATTGTCATCCCCATCCCCAAGACCAGAGGGAGGGTGAATGAGCAGCTGTGCATTTTTTTGCTGCTCTCTGGATGTGTTCAAACCACAACAACTACCTCAAATATTACCACAACTTTTGCAGTTCAAGTCTACCTTCACAAAAAAAATTAACTGAAACGTGTGGGAACCTTGCCTGACTTTGTTACTGTTGCTACATTTGTTAAATATTTTAATAAGAAGAAAAAAAATTGTATTAACAATCTCAAACACGCTCTTCATTATTTAATTACTACATGTACGTTTTTTAAAAAGTCATAGGCAGACATGTTTTCTGCTCAAATAAAGCAGGTTCTTTACCCGTTGCTTTACCAAGATCATATGCACCAAACCCAAGAGCCTACCTGCAAAATATTGTAAAGCTGGTTTAGAAATCATAAAAGTTTATAAATGCCTGTATTTTGAAGCTATCTGTTAGCAAAAATAATTCTCCTTACTTTTCCAGAGAGGAGTATCTTCTCTTTGTAAAATGCAGCTGTGCATAAAGACATATCTCCTAAAATCTGTATCAGAAGCAGCATAAAAGGTAAAACTAGCCTATGCAGAGCTTTGTGGTAATGCTGCTATATGGCTTTTGATTTCCAGGTAGCAAGGAAAATTGCAGGTTTGCAGATCTTTCATGTAGAGATTTTTATATTCTTTTTGAGTAACTATGTCTGCGCTAATTTAGAAAAACAGCAAAAAAGATGCAAAGTTGTTTTGAAGGTTTCTTTTTGCCACAATCTGTCTGCCACAAATTGCTCTGAGATTTGAATGTTTTGAATGCTGGCCAGACCCGTGCTTGCTTTATTTTTTTGGCAAAGCTACCATTCTTTTCAAAAGACATAGCACATGATCACCTGTGAAGCTAGCCTGTCAGTCATCGCAAGTCCCTACGTGTGAGGTCTGCTTTAGCTGAGTGTTGCTGTACAGCAAACTGCAAATACACCAAAGAAGAACTGTTATGGACTGACCACAGCCACCATCCCCCTCCTCTCTGCATTGTTTGGTTCAGGGAACGAGGCAGAGGACTTAGAAAAAAAGAAGTAAAGTTGAGCCTGTGAAGGTGGCAGGTGGGTGGGAGGAACATGTTCCAGTTTTTGTCTTGGTTTCTCACCATCCCACTGTATTTTCAATTGGCAATAAATTAAACTAATTTTTCCCAAATCAAGTCTGTTTTGCCCTTGATGGTAGTTGGTAGGTGATTCCCCTTCTTTATTTCAACCCACAAGATTTCCTCTGTCTCATTTTGCCTGCCTGTCCTGTTGAGAAGAAGAAGTGAGAGAGCAGCTGGGTGGGTTTCTGGCAGCCTGACAAGGTCAGAAGTGCTCTTCACGTCTTCTTTTCCTAGGGATATTTTTTTTTTTTTGTCTTGACTCCTCATTCTTGGGCAGAGCTTTACCATTTCCTAAATATATTTTCTCAGAGATGCCACCAGCTTCACTGACGGGATCAGCTGTGGGCTGTGGTGGGGCCACAGTGGAGCTATCTGGAAGCAGGTGGGACCCTTGCACAGAACCCCCTGTGGCACCTCCCCTGCTGCCAAAACCCTGCCATCTACAACTAGTACATTTGCTTTCTTGATCTGTGGAAAATATTGCAAGGACATAATTAACATTCCCTATAGTTGGTAAAAAGAAACCTCATCTGTTCTCCACATTACGTTTGCTGATATGCATTTTGACATTTTAATAATTTTCTTGTAAAAGAATAAATTATGGAAATGGAAGTTCCTAGACCTTTTCAAATGATTCATAAGAAAAGGAGCATATGTGCCAAGATGCCTCAAAACAGTCGCATTCCCAGGTGTAGTGTAAACTTTTGAAAATGTTTACAGATACTGACAGTTCTCCAATCTTGGATAAGTGTCTAATCCTTTTGTGGAACAGCCTGTCCTAGTTTTCATTATTTCTGGCAGAGGAGGGTAAATTGCATGCAAGATTCATCATTTCTTCCTGCTGTCTAAAATCACTTTCTTTGAAACATAATGTATGGAAATTACTTTCCACTCGTAGCTTCGTTTAAACTTGCTCTTGTTGAAAGCTTCCTTCTTTATGCAGACCAGTAAATCAGTACTTGGGAATGGGATAAATGGACCTTTCTCTTTCCGAGATGCCTTTCCTAACGCAGTTATCTGTACTGTGTAAGTGCCGAAAGGAGACATTCCAGCAGCAATTCCCGGAAGGAAAGATGCCAGCAGGGAGAAAGTTGAGGGAGCAAAAGACAAAGAAATACTGCCTCTGTGATGCTATGCCTTTATGGATAAGTGCAGATTCAACTAATTCTGCTTCCCCAGGTGTAGATGGAGTAATTGCTGTCATTTAAGGGGGAAAAGGACTCTTGCATGTCAGCAGGTGGACGCTGTTGGACCCTGTCTGATATACTGGAGACAAGGCTTTGTTTCATCGACTGAATTTTTCAAACACTTACATTGTAGATCTTTCATATTTTTAGGGCCTTCATCTATTAGCCAGCACAACAGTTCTTTCCTGGAATTTCAGTGTTTCCAGTTGGGAAAGGATGATTTCCATAACTTTTTTAGGAGTACTTCAAGCTCTCCCTTTCTCCGTTGTGATCCTGCTCACTGGAATACAGTGAGGTCCCTATCTGGCTTTATTCTTCTGTACTTTATACCATCTTCCCTTAGCCTGTTTCTTTGTGTAATTAATTTCTAAATGCTCTTAAGCATTCTTCAAAAAATAGATTTTTCATTTATGGATACGTTCATATCTCTGTCACTTTTTGACAAGTTGTCCAACAAAAATATACCAATCAGCATGAAACCCATATCCTGAATTTTTGTTGTTGAGTGGCCATCCATCCATCTGATGGATTGATATTTTTATCTGCTCTTTTGTGTAAATCATTCTCCATTGCAGCACGTAGTTTAAGTAATTACTTTCTTCCTTTTTATCAGGTGTTACTACACGTCTGAAATGTGATTATTTTTTTTAATTGTACAAACAACGCATTTCCTAGTTCAATATTGCAGATCTTCAGATGAATGCTTTCAGTAAAGCCAGTAAATAAAGCTGACTTTTCCACCATGTAGCCCATAAAGAGATGGAGGAATAAAAGCTGCAAAATGGTCAATGTTCTTGCAGAAGAATTAATTTCATTTTTGTTTACTCGTGGCAAAAATCCATCTGGATACTTCTTGCAAACTGCTGCTTGCTGACTGTATTCAGTGGGCACAAAGATACTTTATTTTGATGGCGCGTGGTTTTTTAAAAATTGTTGTGTATGTTGCTATAATTAATATTACTTACCAACCATATTTATGTCTGAATATTTTCACATCACTGATACAGGGCTGGTGTTACCTATTCCAGACTATTCTATATTTTTTACTATAATACTATAATACTTGTTTTCTAATATCTCACTTGTTTTTTTATAAATTTACGTATGCTTTTGAACATGACAATTCCTATGCGATCTGGGCAACGTTATACCAGCTTTCAAAAGATATTAGTGAGCTCTATGAAACTCTGCTAACGAGTTTTGAGCTTTATGAAACTCTCCGAAACTCTGCTAGTGAGACGATACTGAAAAGTCAGGCGATACTGCCTCACAGACGGTCGTCACCAGCACGTCTTTCCCATTGCAGCCATAATACTCTTTTGTCAGCATGACAGGGGAGTAAAGCCACTGCATTAAGAGCTAATAGTATTTGAGTGATCCTCATAACATGTTGAAACTGGTTTTTAGATGGCAGCATTATTATGTATCTTTAAACTGGCTGGACTGCACGTTGTACAACTCTTGTCCCGATCCAAAGTCAATACAATCAATAGAGTGTTTCAATACGATCCCAGGAGCCAGATTAAGACCAAACGAGGTCAGATGCCATACACACCAACTTTATTAACAACAACAAAACATTGAAGCAGTAGGAAAGCATGGAATAAAAGGTAAAAATTAAGCAAGAAGTCAGGATAGAGACAGTCACCACCCAAGTTCCCGCGGTGCTTCGATGATCCACAGGCCTCAGCAGTGAACACACACGCTTGCACACGCACACCTTCCTCACACTTCCGCTCATGTGTGCACCCCATTCACGCGCTTTCCTGCAAGCTTTTACAGGCAGCGCCGGAGCGAGTCCATTGGGCCAAGTGTCTCCATGTCAGCGGCATGTCTGA